>CAIGRB010087676.1:49508-64752 GCA_903798255.1 Fraxinus quadrangulata | reverse complement strand
AATTTATTTTATATATAATGCAAAGTTACCGTTTTACCCCTTTTTAAAATTAGTGAAAATTGTGAAAAGATGTTACCAACCCACGGAGCGAGGAATATTCGGGTCGGGGACGAGTAACGGGTGCCCAACTTTTTTTTTTTTCTTAAGAATTCAATACTTTAAATAAAAAATTTCATTAGTTCTAATAGAAAAATGACAATTAAAATTATTTGTCTCAATCTAATGAACGTGGACAATAAAGTAAATTATCAAAAACTTGAAAAAAAATTAAAGGAATTAATAAACGGGACAAAGATCCCATCCCGCCTTAAACGGGTAATGGGACAAGGACAAGGCAGAGAATTCTGCCCCGTTGTCATCCCTACCATGATGAAATAAAATCAAATTGAGTAATCATAGTAATACTAAATATAAAGTTAGGTGGCCATTAGTGGATTTAATCGAACATTAATATACTCAATCCCGTTAATTTTGGAGTTCGAGTCCCACTTCATTTTGAGTTCCCAAAACAAAACAATTTTCAACAAATTATTTGATATATTCTCAACAAACCCTTCTCATATTAAACGTGTATTAGTATCATATAGATTTTCATCAAACCCTTCTCATATATATATTAAATGACTTAGTATCATATATATTTTTATCCATATTTGTCAACTCGTCTAAAAGTTTGAATTTTTATACATTTTAGTCACTATATTCAACGTATCACCATTGATAGCAAGTTGTTGAACCCAGAATTTTAACTTCCCCTTTTCTCTCCTTTTTTTCCGCAGATTGAGGTTTAAGAGTAAACAGAAAACTGACAAGGCCATGCCATGATCACTTATGCAGCTTAACACCAATTATCTTGGGGTTAAATACTATATACACGCAAAAAATTATATTGTTCTTCCAAATTCAAAACTGTGAGCAGTCTCCACAGGGTTTCTTGCGAAAACATCTCTATTTTTCTGAGTTAATTCATCCTAATGCATTCTCTTTCAAGTCAGTGATAGGAAATGTTGTCAAATGATATCCTGTATTTTACCGGATCAGGTGGCATATATCGTGCATAGATTTTAAATTTGGAACTCTCTAGGGGTGGCACAGCCCGTCAACAACCATAATGTCAGCCCCAACAAGAATAGGACTGGTGGCGAGGGGCAATGGTTGTTTCCAACCAAGTTTTGAAACTGAGCCTCCTTAATTAAATGGGTTCATATGCCGCGACTCAAAGAATTCTGATAGACAACAATATATAAAAAAAATAAGAGAATCAACATATCCAAATATCAAGAGAGAGATTCCAAGCCACAAACTTTTACTTCAATTTTCTTAGGGGGAAGGGCATGTGACTGAAAAGAGGGGATGAGAGAATTAGAATAGTCTATTCTTTAGGGAAGATGGGGTGTGAGAATTACAATAGTCTATTCTTTAGGGAAATTCAGAACTCATAAAGCAGCTGGAGCCTAAGGAAAATAGACCGGCCAGTTGAAGTAGTACGAGTCTCGTACTTCTCTGTCCATCTGATTCCACTGCCAGAAGGGAAAAAAAATTGAAATGAGATAAATGAACTTATATCACACTGCAGAAGGTGCCAGAGGCCATGATAATGTTTTAGAACACGAAATATCCATCTTCCTTAAAGTTGCTTTTATTCAAGAATTTGAAACTCAAATGGAATTAAAAGTACCAGAAATTTGTATGGTTGTTTCTTTTCACGTGCTTTCTTCCAATGATATTGCTCATATAGCATAGCTTTGTCATGCCAACTGCAGATTGAAGTCAAATGTGCAACATGAGGTGAAAAGCAAGCCAAAAGCATTCATGGAACTTCGACGTAAAAAGTAGGTAGGAAGGTACTGAAGTAACAAAAATAGTACATCCAACTCAAAGCAAGTACCTTCTACAAGTCTGAAAGACCAAGAAAGTGGGTACAAATGCATAGGAAGATCCAAATTAGAAACAGAGAAATCAGAAGAAAATCTTTTAAGAATCAACATAAACAACAAACAAAACATCAGAAGAGGGAGATGTATTCTGCCACCCTCATACTCGGCAAACCAGAAGGGTCAGAGTGGATTCTTGTGCTTACAATAGTCTTACATCTCCCTGGGAATATCAAATAAATTGCAATAGTGGAGCCTGGCCACTGCAAAGAACATACTTCCAGTTCTTTCCCACAAGCCATTTTAATATTCAGTAGTTCTTCCATATCATAAACTTAAGATGTATATTACCCAAATATTCAGTGGCATTTGAGCATCATTGCATGGATCTAAAGTGAGCCCAATTGATATGTATCTTGTTGTTAGAATGGAACCATCTATATTTAAAGCAACTTATCAGCCAATAATTGCTCAAAGTGGGTAGAAGTCTACAGGTAAGTGTGCTACCTAAAATATATAATCTGTATCCTATTCATAGAAAATTTGAGTACTCATTAAATGTGCGGAATCAGAGAGAGAGAATAAGGCTAAAACAGTAATAGCTCAATGATCTCATTTTAGTAATGTAAAAGATAGGAGGATTTTCATTTTGAAGTAAAAACAATTTGAAGATTGATCCCTCCCTTCAATCCTCTTACAGAAACAACTCTCTTGTGCTGCAAATTTAGCACATTCTCCTCTTCAGAAAATGTGAAATGCTGCTCCAGTGATAAGGCACTTTCTTGCCCCTCCACTAAATGGGCTGGAACGCCGTTACCGTATGCCTAGTCTATGGAAAATAGTTTCTCTTGCCCTTACGTCTTGAATATCAAACATGGAATGGTGAGTCAAGTTCAAATGAGGCACTGAGGCAGGCCAAGTGGACAAACTTTTTAGGTAGAAACTCAAGAGAGTGCAGATGAATACATATAACAGGAAGAAAATAAATAGTAAAGAAACATGGGTCACTCATGGCCAGAGTTCCCAATCATTTCAAAAACAAATAAGATAAATTTAAAATGTTAAAAGCATGAATTAGTTTAGAATCCCACAAAAGTTAAAAGGAATAAGCAAAAGAAATGAATAAGTAAACATATAGTAGCGGCTTGAAATATTCACCTTGATGCATGATAATCACATATTAACAAATTCCTTTCTGGTTTTCAGGACTCTTGACAGCATAAAAATTGAAAGAGATACTCAAGGCACTATCCCGAAGAAAAATTCTTATGATCCTCAACAATATGCCACAAACCCTGATAGTCATGCATCTTCATTCTAAAGTAAGCCTAATTAAGGTTATATGTTATGGAACTTGGTATCAGAACTTCCACATATAGCATCTAACATTGTGTTGACATTCACAAGAAAAAAATTGCTCTTAATATTTAAGGGAACCTTTTTAGGGATTTGAACTTCGCTAGGCCATCACACTGAAATTTGAGCATACATAGCACGGTGATCAAGATCCCATTCTAATATTTGATGTCATTCACAAAAGCACTTCTTGAGAAAGTTAACGTTTTGGGAAATTCGAACCTGTGTTTTGAAGGAATAGACTGAACAACACTCTCTCAATCTTAATGTCAACAAATATTATTACAAAGACAGAAAAAGGAAAGGAATATCTCTGTCAGGAATGGAGAAAGTTTTACATCAAAATTTTGCAACTTAATTGCTCCCAAAAAAAAAAAAAAAATTAATAATAATAATCATTATTGAAGAAATATCTTTTTCTCAAAATTATTAGTGTAAAATAAACATGGGCAGTGCATGTACATGCTTATGTATACGCACAGCATAGGTGTTTGCAAATTTATATTCAAGTGATATTATTTTTTTTAAGAAATATTGCGTGTAACCATGCAGATATGACAAAACGTGGAAATCGAACACTTGAATTCATGCTCTTATTTTATACAATCAAACACCGGCATAAAAATCAACATTTTCCAAGATCACATCTCAAACCCTAACTAACTATATATATATATTTAGAAATTAACGAAAACCCTAAAAAATAAATTACACCAGTACATAATTATATAAATAGGTAGATACATATAAACAGTGTATGCGAGAATAAAAGCGAGTGAAAGTTACTTGAATTGGTTGGAAAGTTGCCACATGTAAGGGTTAATCCAGGTGAGGGCGGAGAAAGCAGCAGACCCGATCCATATGTTGACGAAGCGGTCCGGGTCAGAATGTGGAACCCCCGGGTCGCCACGATAAGCGTTCCCAAAGTACTTCTCCATTCTACTATTCTCTCTTCTCTCTCGGTGTGTGTGACTCTGTGTATTTTCTCGCGTTATCCGATTGTTTTTATTTATGAGAAAATTTCATTGGACGCCACTTTATTTACAAGTTTATTTCATATTGGTCGCTCAATTTTAATTTAATCACAACTTTTAATATGATTCTTCAATCAATAACCTTAACAAAAACTATCGAGAGATACAAGATATTCACTTTTCTAAAGAGTCAATAATATTGAATTTCACAAAATATTTTGTTGATAAATAGGTAATAATTAAATTAATATTTGACTTTTATTAAATAAAAAGACTTTTTATGAACTTTTAATATTTGGCAAACAGAGGCTAAGAGCCTTGAGGGGCAACAAATTTTAATCCCTCGAGAACATCAATACATTCCGCGGTGAGTGTCGAAAATTTCTACGGAAGGATTTTGAGGACTAAATGTGCAATATATCACTAAATGGTGAGGACCAAAGACATGTTCTATAAAAATAATCGAACTGAATTGAATGAAAATAAGCTAAAATCTTTTTATCGTTGCAAGTAATTTGGGTAAATTAATCATGATGTTGTTTTCTTATTTAAAAAGGAATTAATCATTTTTCTCGACTATAAGATCTTGACACTAAAGAAGAGTTCGATACAATGCTAATGTCTCGACAGTTGATTCTTCATTTTTACCCTGCCTTACCAGAATGGAAGAACTTGGACCACCATGAGTATCGAAATATTTTTTGGATTATTTCTTCATTCAGAATTTGAAGTGCCTGGGTGAATAACGATCTTGAGAAAGTTTTTCATTTGGTTAAATCCCCAGGAACTTGCAATAATATGTTTCGAAGTTCACTCGCTTCGCAAGGTATGGCCAACACACCCTGCTGCTCAAATCCAAATTCTCTCTCTGCTGCTTCCAGTAACCTTACAAAAGGAGGATACCACAAATAATCCAATGCAACCGAGAATTTCTTAGGCTCCCCATTGCCAATAGCAATCACTGAAAAATGTCCACCCTTTGCATTATCAGATTTCCAGATTCTGCAGCAATTTTTGGTTCCTTGACTGAGCAAAAAGATTACATAATTATGCAGTAGTCTAATGGCAAGTTTAACTCCGATAAATGAGCTAGATTTTCTGATGTTAGCACCCAACGGTGTTCTGCGTTTGTTGCTTCTTGTTTTCATTGTTTGTTCTTTCTTGTTTGATTTTTGAAGAACCATTGTCGGTTATATATATAGGCGAAGGCGAATTCTTGAATTGATGGATATGAAACTTGGTTTACCTTCTTTGTGTGTCATTGAAAGACAAATTGCAGTAGTATCTCAACTGCATCACACTGTCTATCTTATTTATTTAGCCATTGATCAGTCCTTTTAGCTCTATTCAAGTTGCCTTCTCTCTAAGGGGACATGATGGAAAATGATGCCACAGAAGGGGTCATGTGGTGATGAAAAGAAGGCTGATTATCAGCTGAAAATCCTTATCCAATTTTCCGCGGTTAGCACCCAATGGTGTTCTGTGTTTTGTGCTTCTTGTTTTCATTGTTTGTTCTTTCTTTTTTGATTTTTGAAGAACCATTGACAGTTATATATATACAGGCGAAGGCGAATTCTTGAATTGATGGATATGAAACTTGGTTTACCTTCTTTATGTGTCATTGAAAGACAAATTGCAGTAGTATCTCAACTGCATCACACTGTCTATCTTATTTATTTAGCCATTGATCAGTCCTTTTAGCTCTATTCAAGTTGCCTTCTCTCTAAGGGGACATGATGGAAAATGATGCCACAGAAGGGGCCATGTGGTGATGAAAAGAAGGCTGATTATCAGTTGAAAATCCTTATCCAATTTTCCGCGGTTAGCACCCAACGGTGTTCTGTGTTTTGTGCTTCTTGTTTTCATTGTTTGTTCTTTCTTTTTTGATTTTTGAACCATTGACAGTTATATATATACAGGCGAAGGCGAATTCTTGAATTGATGGAGTTTACCTTCTTTATGTGTCATTGTAAGACAAATTGCAGTAGTATCTCAACTGCATCACAGTCTAACTTATTTATTTAGCAATTGATCAGTCCCTTTAGCTCTATTCAAGTTGCCTTCTCTCTAAAGGGACATGATGGAAAATGATGCCACAGAAGGGGTCATGTGGTGATGAATAGAAGGCTGATTATCAGCTGAAAATCCTTATCCAATTTTCCAAAGGTCGGATATCACTGCATATCTTGTTTATAATATTATTCAATCATGTTCAATACTACTATCAAACATTAATTTTTATCATATTTGTATCATCAATTAATAAGCCATATCGAATTATTTGTTTGATCTTGTTCAATAAGATGATGGTTCGTTTGTGCGCATCAATCTTGGAATTCAAATGTTAATTTGAGATTCAGACATATCGAATTATTTGTTTGATCTTGTTGAGTTTTGATATCATATTAAGATTTTGAGTTATATTTACCATGTATGATTTTTTAAATATGTACCCTTAAACCACATATAAATTTACTGAATAAATTTTCGTCCCTTCTCTAACCATTCAACTTTCAGATGAAATGATTCGATGTTTTTAGAGTCAGCAAAGGTCTGGGTTCAGTTCCAATCTTGTGACCGCTTATATTTATGAAAATTTCTTGATAATTGATAGTTTGATATCATGCGTGCTAGGGCCGGAAAACTTTTGAAGTTCATGCACAGAAAATCATTAGAAAGGTACGTGCATTTAGAGGAGATTTTCACTGTGAAGTTGCAATCATATCACAAAGTTGAAAGATGTCAAGCTGGCTCTTTATCCCCAATTCCTCGCAACCACAACCACAACCACAAACTAAAAATAACAACTTAAGCATGGTTCTCGATAAATTTGTAGTTGGTTACATAAAACACGACCTTTAAAATGTAAAACAATTCATGTTCGTTTTAATGATTTTGTATCAATATCTTATGAAGACAAGAGCCACTGACCTAATTAAGTCCCTGTTTGACAGCTATTTTTGTGTATGATAAGTTTTTGAATAGTAAAATTTTGGAGAATGTGCGGTTAAAAAGTAGGAAAAATTTTAGATTTACGTGAAGAATATTTTATTATGAGAATGTGTGGATAAAAATAAGTACGAGAAAAAAAGAGTTTTGAAATAATTGTTGTCAACTAGATGTTAGATCCTGATTTCAATCAAACTAAATTAATCGTATAATAGAGATAGCGGAAGCCCACCCTATCTATCCGCAAGATTTGGCCATAGAAGGATAGAATTGTATCCGAAGAAGCGTGATTAATTTCATATTCCAAATTAATACATGGACCAAACTGCCATAAGCTGTCAAACTCATTTTCTTGATTTGCAAGCTTTTCTTGATTTTTAAGTTTCCAACTATTGACTATGTCAATGAGCGAGCACCAAGAAAGGCCAATGTAATTTTCAAGAACAAGATTATCAGAGCAAAATCTCACAAGAGGCATCAACAAAAGTCTCCATTTTTCTCTCTAAATTTGACCAAGGCTGTTAAATTTTACAATCTCGGCCATCCCCTAGACGTTTTATAGGTCTCTGGTTTCTAGAAAACATATTTTGATCTTTTTGCATGTGAAGTCCCTACACTTTCAAATTTCAATACTCGTACTTTTAAGGAGCTATCAAAGACATAGACGGACCTATACATTTTAACCACAGTCAAGTTGACCTAAGACCGCACAAAATCATTATTAGTCTTTGCTCATTTCACTAGAGACGAGAAACTAAACCAAATATAATAAAGGGAGAATTGCAGCTAGGATCCCAACCCTTTCAAAACATCGCAAACTATACCCAAATCTTTCATTTTTACAGTTGGGGTAACCTTTTATTTCGATTGCACCTGGAGGACAAATCCATTAATTGACCACAAATTAAAAAGTTGATCTATTTTGATTAGTTAAGTGAAGGGTGAAATTGTAACTTTTCATTTTCTCAAATAAAATAATTAAATAAAAAACCAAAAAGAGAGATGCACCCTACCACCCCTCTCCACTTCATCTTCCCCAACCCCACTCCTACCCAATCCAATCCAACCCTCAATCAAAACCAGATCAAAGCTTCAATTCACTGTCATCTGTGGATGACATTTTCGGCGCCAAATATAAACATTTTCAGGGACTAAGATGGGGAAGAGGACAAGAAACGCTTCAGAAAGATCCATTGGTTGTGGGAAACTATGCACTAGCGTACGTTAGAGAAATATAAGGGGGCATTTTTCAAGGTGGAAAGCTAAACAATGGCCGTCTTCAAGCATCTGCTTGCGGCAAACACTTCACTGCTTATGATTTGGATAATTGGAATGTAGTTATTCGCTTTGGATTTAATGCTTACGTAAATAATAGCAACTTATATTTGTTTTATATTTGTAATGAAGAGTCTCTAAACTAGAAATATGAGAAGGAAATAAGTTCTTCTTCCTCACCAAAATGCCTGCTTCATTTGAGCTCCCAAGAAACTGTCAAAAAATTGCTTTGAAATATCGAATTAGCCAATCATAATCCAACAAATTGCTTTGCCAATCCTATTTCATTTGAAGTCACAGCACACCACCTGGCACCACATACAAAGGCGAAGGACATGTATGCTGGATCGACATTTTCCATGTGCGCCTTTGCCTTCGTCCTCTACCTTTACCTTCCATCTTTAACAACAAGAAACAAGAAGATGATGGGTAATCAAATTTCATACATCTTCATGAAATAAAATTACTGAAAATATGTGCCTGGAATCGAAGCAAAGCCGGTGTATGGGTATGAATTCACTAGCAGTTGCAAGGCTCCAATTCTTTCTTTTTACGACCATCATTGTACAGAAATTTCTTCTACACTGTTGACTGTGTGCGACGGTGGTTCTGGGGGTCGGGTCGGGTGAAAAAGATGGGTTTTGTATTTTATTTTTCATTTCTCTTTGGTTTTTATATAAATATTTTAATTTTCACTTAACTAGTCAAAATAGGAATTTTTTTAATTTTGTGGCAATCAATGGGTTTGTCCTCCAAGTGCAACCAAGATAAAATTTTTGGTATCCCAACTATAAAAATGAAAGGTTTGGGTGTAAATTGCAATATTTTGAAAAGTTTGGGATCCTAGCTGCAATTATTAATCGATGCTTAATAATCAGATACTATCTGCCGAACACACAAAAGACATAGGAAGGGCTGATTTTGGGTCAAATAGCACATTTCAAGTAATTGAATGCATTCTATTTTTGTGTTGCCAGTAGATATGATACAACTTATTGAAAATAAAACACAATAATCTCGTATGATTTACACAACCAATTGTCAATAAAGTCTATTGATACCTGTTAGAATTTTGACTTGGTATTGTCTAAAAATAAATGTGCTTTGACAATTTATCATAGCATTCATGTATAAATATTTACAGGCATATTACATTTACAATGAGATATATACAAGGAATCTTTATGTTCAAAGCTTAGAGCAAATAAGGTATATGCAGAGAAATTCATAGAATTAATCCTTAGGTGTAAACTTCAATCATTGATGCTGTCTTTCCTATTTGAAGACGCATCAATCGTTAATTTTTCATTCATGCAGTCTTCGATCGTGGAGTTATCGACATTAGACAACATAACATTAGTTAGTATAACACCTTTCGCAAGCGAACAGGGAGATCGCACACCATGAGCTTGTCATGCACATTTGAGGAAGACAGACATTTGTTAAAGAGGTTACCAATTTGATCCATGGTAAGAATATAATAGAGTTTTCACATCATAATTAACAACCTTGTCATGTATAAAATGAAAATCGATCTCAATTTGCTTTGTTCGAGCATGATAAATAGGATTAGACTTTGATTATCACACCATACAGTGGGAGGGAAAGGCAACGGGACTTGAAGATCATTTAACAACATTCGTATCCTATATAATTCAACCACTACCATTGCAAGTGCTCGATATTCAACCTCAGGGTACTATATCAAGAGATTACACTTTGTTTCTTTGCACACCACGAAATAAGACATGTATCGAAAAATATACTGTATTTAGTAGTTGATCACCTATCTATGGTATCTCTAATCCAATTCGCATTACAGTAGGCCGTGAGCCCTAATGTCCATTTGCTGAAGCAAAGACCATGATCAATGGTCCATTTGAGGCACCTCAGGACTCTCTTGGTCAACTTCCAATGAATCTCAGTGGGAACATGAAGGTGTTGGTAAAGTTGATTGACCGAATATGCAATTTTTGGTCAAGTCAATGTACAATACCACAGGGTACCTACAACTTGTCTAAGGAAGGGACACCATCAGTCGTTCCCCATGTTCAATCGAAAACTTCTGACCTGAGACACATGGGACAGGATAAGGTTTAGCTCCAACCATGCGAGATCGATGAAGAACATCCATAGTATATTTACTCTGTCTTAAGTGGAGATCACGAGCATCACAAGAAGCTTATATCCCTAGAAAGTAACCAAGAATGCCTAAAGATTCTTGCTGGAGATGAGAAGTCAGTGCCTGAATGAACAGTAAACAAGATCTTGTAATGATCAAATGATTGACATAAACTAGGACAAATACATGTATGTTTTCATCATGATACGTAAATAATGAAGTATCATCAAAGGAGCCAACAAAACCATAGTTAAGTAGTGGAGAGTCGAATAAACCATGCTTTTGGCGGTTGCTTGAGGCCATAAAGGGCCTTTTTGAGCTTGCAGACATGCTGAGGAAAGTGAGGATCTACAAAACTTTTAGGCTGTTTAATAAAGACCTGCTCTTCAAGCTTGCCATGTAAGAAAGCATTGGAACATCATATTGTAGGATGGGCCAACAATAGTACACTGAGAGGGCTAGTACAATACGTATAGTAGGGTTTAATAATCAGGTTGAATGTCTCTATAAAATCAACTTCATCAACTTGTTGAAAGCCTTTTGCTATAAGGCGTGCTTTATATTGATCAAGGTTCCCATTTGATTTTTGCTTGACTTTACACACCCACTTGGTTTGCATAATATTGTGATATAATGATCTTGAGACTAAGTCTCATGTTGCATTTGCAAGAAATGCATCATATTCCTGTTGCATATCTAGTTGACACTTTGGAGACAAAGCATCTTGTAAAAAGGTAATAAGTACATCAATATTAAACTTGCTTGGTAAATGCACATATGGGATATTTGGAGGTATAAAACCTTTGGAAATTAGGGTACAATTTGGGTCGAATAGAATCAGTTTAAGATCTAGTAACTATATGATGTTGAGGAGGACTAATTTGTGGGATGGGTTCATTATTGGCAATATTGGATGGAATGATCTTAGCATGGGTGATGACAGTTATATCAGGAAAAACACGTGATAAATTGGTATTGGGCGACATAGGTGATAGGTTGGTAGTGTTGGCATTTGTATAGGGTTTTTGATTAATGTCGGTCCGGAGGTGACTTATCTCAATCAATTTAGGAATAAAAAGGTGTGAAATCGAGGATCATACCAGTCATGAATCTGTTCGATACTGTAGGAGTCTTGGAGTACTACATTTTTGCTGGAAACAAGTGCTTATTGAAAGCGAAATTTCTAGAGTTGTAGGTTTTCTTAGAAATAAGGTCAAACCATCAATAACCATGGTGGTTAGACGAATAACCTAAAAATATGCACTGCTTACTACGAAAAGCTAGTTTATGTGATGGGTAAGGCCTTAGTAAGGGGTAACACGGGCAACCTAAATTTCTTAGGAAAGAGTTATCTGGTTCATGGTCAAACAACTTTGAAAAAGGAGGTTTTTGTGACAATACTGGTGTGGGAGTTTGATTTATGAGATACATAGCTATCATAAGGACATCAACCAGAATTTTGTAGGTAAATGTAATTGTGCTAACAAAGAAAGTCCTACTTCGATGACACATTTATGTTTTCTGTCGACTATTTCATTTGATGTGAGGTATAAGGGCACAAGAGACGTTGATGAATGCCACATGTTTGTAATAGTTCTTGAAATTGACGTGAAAGATAATCACCACTGTTGTTGCTTTGCAATTGTTTGATCAGTGGAGAACTTATTTCAAGAGATTTAAATTGCATGAAATAAGACAAAATTTAGGATTTATTCTGAATAGGATACAACCATGTAAATCTAGAAAAGTCATCTATAAAAAGCTTGTAGTAGCGATGACCTTCATTTGACGTTATTGACGACACCCATATATTCAAATGCACGAGATCTAAAGAAATAGAAGAAACTTTAGAGGATTCACCAAAAGGTAATTGCTTGGCTTTTCCCATGAGACAAGGTTCACACATATGATCTAAATTAGAAGGTCCTAAAGTAGGCAAGGTATAAATCTTTATAATGCTTCGGGTGGTTTGCAAGGAAGGATGTTCGAGCCTTGAGTGCCGACATCTAAGGTCGTGCGAAACATCAAGAAGAGCAGTATGAGAACGAAATTTATTAACAGAATGACTATCAAATTGGATGGGGTATAGCCCCCATTCACTCTATCCTGTTAGCATAGTTCGACATATGAGGGTGTCATTTACAAAAAAAAAGAGAACCAATGAGTACAAAATGGCAAGAGCTGTCAAGATAAAATTGATTTATGGATAAAAAGGTTGACAGTGGACTGTGGACAGTAGAACACATTTAAGGTGGAGAGTCAAGCCAGATGTATATAATGTGGATTTACTTGTTTGTGCAATATGTAAACTGTTACACCTTACAAACTAGGACCCACACGTGGTTTCAATTAATCTACAAGGCGAAAAGTTTGGGGGTCCCACTCCCCACACACTAACATGGGGCGACCCCCTCAGGTCCAGATGACCCACTTTTCCCTATATAGCAAAATTGGACCGGCCTTATAACATGCAGACCCCGTGGGAAGAGCAGGTCCGAAGCGAAGCAGTGAGAAGATCTTAAGCAAATCATGTAGTATGTGATTGATAAGACAAGTCACTGTCATCGCCGCCGCCGCCAATTTGTTTGGTCAAGTATGCGGCCGCAAGCTAGTTCGCATTTAAGGCTGTGATTGATTGATGTCTATGACAAGAGAGGTTAGTCATTTAGATGGGGCACGAGCATTGCCATCTAATAGCCCTTATCTGCCATATCCAAATATAAAAGGTCACACTTAGTGCTAATTTCAAAGGTAATGCAAGTTTATAATCTTAAAACTATATTCTTGCCACACATTTATTTCATTCATCTTCCAAAGCCGACCCCTTTTTTTATTGGAGGCTCACGTTTTAAGCTCTCCCACACCTTTAATTATTTCTAGAATTGATTTGACCATCGGAGCGCGAGCGACCAACTCCACCCCTTCCAAAGAAGACTACGTGTGCCTAACGGTTTGTCCAAGTATGATGGAATCCAGCTTGTATGAACGTGAGAAGTCTTGGGGTCTGTTGGCCACCTCATTGGAACATTTTTAGGGGTCAACATAAACCATTACCATTTTCTACAGCTACTTTTTCATCTCCATTGTATGGTCAGACATGTAGAGATTGGAGAGATCCCTAGTTACATATTGTTTTGCGCCATTGTCAATGAGCCAAGTATTCTCCTCATAGAAGAAGTTCGATTGTGCAACCATGGTGGCCAATTGTTGTGGTGGATGTTTTCCTTGGTAGTTGTAATCATATCGATGGAAACAATTGAGAGCCATATGATTCTTTTCTTTAAGATTTGGAAAGCATATGGATCAAAGTAAGGATCATTAGCCCAAGTTGATACATGAAAATGAATATTCCTAGTATATTGAAGAGGATTTGGTGGACGATTCTGAGATGGAGATGCATTAGTGCGAGGTTGCCATGTTCTGTTGTTGTTCATTTTGGCACTTCTTCCTCCCACGAACTTGTTAGCCATCATAGCAAAACTATGATGTTCACCTTGCAGATTTCTCTGTTGATTCTCAAGTAATGTTTCAAAAGCAAAAAGTTCAAATTGAAAATTAGTTAGAGATAAGGACCTTTCTTGCTGTGCAAAGTAACAGTTGGAGACAAATGGTGTATTAGTGTTAAATCCTCCAAGGATGTGGGAGATGAGATCTTACTCGGTTACAGGCTTCCCAACAGCTGCTAGTTGTTTTGTGCTAGTTGATCCGTGATAGTTTTAGCTCCTTCAACAAAGTCAAAGTAGATTTTGCCACCTTGATTCAAGCCTTGTAGTTGCCGCTTTAGTTGATCGACATTCGAGGCTAAATGTGATGCAAACATATTTGCTATCGTCACCCATGCTACTTTCGTAGTTTTAAGTCCATAAACCATAGAAAACACTTTGTCTAAGAGTGTAGATCTCATCCAAATCAGAACAAACTAGTTTTTCTGATTCCATAGTGTAAAATCAGGATTAGCATTCCGACGTTCCTGTCCTGGTTCAGGCAAGAATTCATATGGGCACGATTCTTTTCCATCTATGAAACTAAGAAGGCCATGAATACTGAGGGTTCCTCCAACTCTGGGAACACCAATTTAGGTCGAGAGACCATCAAGTTTCACCGAAACATATTGATTATTTGGCAGGACAAAAGAGGAAGAGGTTGCGGAAGATGATATATTGAGCAGGATCAGACATTTGTCAATCGATGCTCTGTTACCATGAAAATAAATGTACTTTGACAATTTGTCATAGCATTTGCATATTATTATTTAACTCTATAAGATGGAAGTCGAATTACAACGGAAAAAGTAAGTCTTGGCATAAGTTTGATCAAATAACTTAGTTGTTCAAGCACGTTAATTTCGTCAAAATTCATTGTCAGAAGGTACATTACATATATGATGAGATATACACAAGGAAACTTTACATACACAGTTTAGAGAAATTCCTAGAATTAATTCTTAGGTGTAATCTTCAATCATTGAAGCTGTCTTCTTATTTGAAGAGGCTCAATCGTTAGTCTTCAATGTTGACATTAGAAACATAACATTAGTTAGTCTAACATTGTGTAACTAAAATAAGAATGTGTTTTTGTATCCGAATATAATAGTTTTTTTCTTCTATTTGTAATGAGACTTTTAGAATCCTACGTTGATTATAAACTAAAATCTTCTCCTTTTATATCTATATTAGTCTTTCCGCCAGTTATTA
>CAIGRB010087676.1:0-48301 GCA_903798255.1 Fraxinus quadrangulata | reverse complement strand
TTTTTTTTTTTTTTTTTTTCATTTTGAGAGTTTCTATGTAATTTTCTGTGTTTTTTTCTCCATCTTAATATTTTTATTGCTTTCATATTAATTCTTTGAACAAGGATCCTGCGGACAAATTGAAGAATTGGTCTCAATTCTCAACGAATGGTGTCAAAATGACAGGTCGTTCATAGTGTTGAAATACAAAAAAGATATGTCAATGTTGGAGAAGTTTGATGGGAGAATTAATATTTGGCTTGTGGCAAATGCAAGACAACATTATTTTCATTTAGTTTGGATTGCACAAGGATTAAATTTTTTTTAAAATCTATATTATCGACATACACGGATAATCTTAACGTGTCAAGAAAAAATATTCAAAGTTAAGAGTAGATTCAATTGATAGTTCAAAGTAAATAAATGGAGACATTGAAGTTGTTTCGCGAGTTGTCTCTTTTCTCAATGAAAAATCACAATATTCTTAGGGGGATATTATGTTTATCCTCATGGCATGCCTTTGGCCAATAAATTGTCATAATAGAAGATGTGTTATTGCTAGCAAATCCATAAATTTGCATACGTGCAGTAGTTTGTCATTGATTCAAGGTATGGTGAAATTTATGTCACCATAAGTTTTCAGTAACGATGTTTGACATGAGCCAATGAAATTCTTTAATTTCATATATTCGTTATGGTGGAGTTTGATAGTTCTCTATCTTGAAATTTTGTCTGTAAAAGAAAAGTTTCATAGAAATTTCTCAAACGTGACCAAGAAACGAGACTATAGTGGAGTTAGATTATTCGATTTGGAAGAAATCCAATTTGGAGACCTTGGACAATTCAAAGTCAAGGTGGAAAATATTATAATTTTTAATATTTTGAAAGAAAATTTCAAAATTTTGGAGATTTAGACAACCAAACTTGCCTAGAGCTTGAGCCGACTTTGTTGTCCACATTAGACATAAAATCTCAAAAAGAAAACATACAAAAGTTAACATGACCTGATTGACTTTGGAAACATTTGACATCATTGTATATTTATTTTCGAAAAATACAAAGATAATGCAATTCTTATAAGTAACGAGTCCCGCATAATGTATGGATAAAACATAGACAATAAGTTTGGATCCAACAAATGTATGAATAAAAGTGTATTTGATCAACTTAAATTATAATTTAAATTTTGACAAGCATGCATTTAGCACATGTTCAATATTTACCATATTATTTCAAAATTATTTAATTCTCACACATTTTTAACTACACATTTACATAATAAAATATTTTGCACATAAATTCAAAGATTTTCCATATTTTTTAATCACCAATTTTTCAAAAAATCACTATTCAAAACTCCATTTTAAAAAAATAATGATTATAAATAGGGACTAAAATTGATTGATTTTCTAAATACCTTTCACCACCTAAAAGAACAGAATTTCATTTATTCATTTGACATTTTTCTCAACGGTTTGATGATATTTAAAATTTGATGCGGTTGGCAGACACCGCTTGACAACTTTAGGGTTTGTTTAAACCCCATCTTTTGAAATAATAGATTTTGTAATAATAATTTTTTGAAAAATATGTGATTAATAGGATTTTTTTTTAATTTATGTGTAAAATTATTTTATTAAAAAAATGTAATTGAAAATGAGTTTGAAAAAAAAATATTTTCAAAGAACGTGGCTCAAATAGGGCTTAATAAATTGTAAAGGGTAAGTTATTTGAGTGCACATGTTGGTAAAAGTTTATGAAGATGAACTAATTTGCAACCTTAAGAAAAAGGTGAAGAGAGATAAGAAGAAACCTATTACGATGATCACTTACATAGAAAGTTAGGGATCACAAAATTTGACATTCTGTTATACAGGAAAAGATAGTTGCCATAATCTATTATGATTTTTTTACGAAGAGATTCATGCAAAGTGGTTATCTTTAATGATACTAGAATATTTTGGCCATTACTGAAACGGAAAAGTAGTGGACGTCTTTTTAGAATATCTTTAGAAGTATCAAAATATTCCTAAAATATTTATGTAACGAATATTAGATATCAATTAGTGATATGAGCACTCAACTGTGGTAAAAGAACAAGGTGACATTCCCAAGATTAGTAGATGGCCTGAGATCATTCCACAAATGTTTGGTATAGTTATTGCAATCGATAGAGCTGATCATTAATTTGAACTTAAACTTTTAATAGTCTATAAAAGGACAGTATTAATTTCATTAAACAAAAAAAAATTATATATAGTACATTCGTTTACACATACATTCTTCATCAATATAAGAATTTCAAATCGAACCTCTTCTCAAAAAGATAATTATTAATTATATAAGTGAAAAATAATATAAAGCATAAAATAACAATTTCAGGATTACGCCTCTTGCCTAGGGTGCATTTTGAATTATCCCTATCACGCGTGGCAACCCACGGTGTGCAGATGTGGTTAATACACAGACAATAGATCGAACAGGTGGTCTGTGTATACGTATTTTCACAATTTATTTTGCATTTTAATAAAATTAAATATTTTTACTACAGTTTCATCTCCCTGCACGGCTGCCTTTTCTTCTCCTTAGGATTTATGATTCTCCAGTATATGTACGGTAAGCAATTTATATTATTATTTATGTAATTTTTGTTTCTGTCAATTTCATTTAATTAATATACATGTTTTACCTTTTGTTTTTGAGATTTTGCTTTTTATTTGAAATAGATCTAGGGGTTCGATGTCCTCTGATTATATTTTGTCTGTTTATGCTTTTGTTCTTACCTTAGTGGGTGGAACAAAGTTTAATTGACTTGAATTAAGTTTTATTTTTGTGTTATTATGTGAATTTGTAGCTTCAAAATTTTTCTTATGGTGGTGCCTGATCGTTTCAATTATACGTCTTGAAAACCCTAACGCTGTTTGTACTTATTATTCTGGTTTAACCTTTCCCACTCCAATTTGGTTGGTTTATTTAGACTGTAATATAACTCCGGGAAATTGAAGTGCTATTGTAGGTTTGTGAAAACAGCAAATATAATATATGAATGCTCAGATTAGGATTGTGAAACTTCAATTGGCAATTGATTCCAGACTTGTCTTGCTAATCTGTACCTTCTAGGATATTGTTTCTTATGATTAGTTATTTCAATTATCAATCACTGGATTGAAAATATCCATTTAAGATTCTTAATTTCTCTTTGAAGCCAACCAATTTTCGTCTTGAAGTCTGTTGATTAACATAAGAAGTGTTGTGTGACGCCCGGGGAGCTGCAATGCCATAAAGTTCTAGTATCTATGATGATAATATAGTGCAAATGGAGTCACAAGTTCCTACTGACTGTGAGGCATGCATCCAACATGAGAATCTTGGAAGTAAGGATGGGAATTCTAGTGAACCCTCCTCCTCACAAGATAACATCTCTCCACAGCAGCCAGGTATCTTTTTGTCTGGTTAGTTGTGCAAGAATTGCTGAAATAATTGTTAGGGAATCATCCCATACAAATCCTATTTATTTCTATGCAGTGAAAAAGCGACCACGGCAATGGGCTGCTTGGACTCGTCAGGAGGAAGAAAGCTTTTTCACTGCACTGCGTCAAGTTGGCAAGGCAATTTTCTGTTCCTTATTCACTGACGTTTGTTTGGAAGTTCTCTATAGATATTATTTCTGACCATGGAAATGCTTATTTTCTCCACCAGAATTTTGAGAAAATCACTTGCCACGTCCAAAGTAAAAACAAGGATCAGGTGATTTCCCATTACACTAGATTCTGACCTCATACTCATCTATTCCATTTTTAAACTTTAATTTTTTCCTTTTGATTATAATTTCTTTTTGGTATTGAATGCTGTAGGTCAGACACTATTACTATCGGCTTGTGAGGCGCATGAATAAGTTGCTGGGTCCAGAACTTTGTCTTGATGCAAAAAACTCGAAAGATACCAATGCTGCAATGCTACGATGGTAAATATTAACTTTCTATTAATTTTTCCTTCAGTATTTATATTTTATTTTTACCTACAACGGACTCACTAATACCTATTTCGTTTAGTTCTGGTGTTACCTACTTATCTAGAAGACGCATTATTAGAGACACACTCCTTGAGCTTTATGACAATATGAAAGACATCCGCACGTTTAAAAAATCACTTGAACATCCCCTATTTCTAGTTTTGAGTATCATATTCACTCCCTAAACACTTTTGAGCCTCATCTCATCTAAAATGAGGCTGAGATACCTTTAATGTCCTTGTGTTTAATTCAATTCAACTTGTTCCCTTTAGTAATAAGTTAATACTTAAAGACGTTGTGCGCACACGATTCTTTGAATATGGATATTAGTGAAAATTTCAACTTAAATTTGTTGAAGAATTTGGTAATAAATGATTTAAATTTTTTTTCAATTAATTATATTATGTATACATAATTTAAATATTAACAAATGCAAAACTATCAATAAAATTCATGGCTACAAATTCATAAACTAAAAAAAGATGTTAAATATAAACATTTTCTTTTGAAGTACAATTTTGCTAAAAAAAAATAAAAAATAGTAGACGTACTTCACTAAACATTATATACCCGCAAAAGTTATAAAATAGAATGCTAAGTTAATCCAATAAATTAATCATTACAACACTTTAGAAGAATATCATAGTACCCCGTTTGGTCATTCGATATCTAATTGTACTTGTAAATAGCTATTTTATTAAAGTAATACTCTATACGTATGTATATAATATATCTTAACATATATATTGAGAAATTTAATATCACTTGCAAACTAAATAAGTAAATTTATACATTAAAATACGAACTATGTCAAATGAGTTCTGTATATAACATATCAATTTATATTCTTATACTTAATATGAGCAGATTAATTACAATTATCATTTTTAGTTTACAAGGGCATATTAGGCATCTAAATATGGCTCAAAAAGTTAAGGTACTCAAAACTAGAAATAGCGGAGGTCAGTGTGATTTTCTAAACTTAAGGGTGGGTGTCTATGACATTTTCTTAAAGCTTGGGGATGTCTTTGATATTGTCTCTATCTAGAGACCTAAACAATATTAGTAATTGAGTGGAAATAGATTTACTCTATTGAGGAAATATTTTTTTCTTCATTGGTCGTGAACATTAAATATCGTACATGATGAATGCCATCTTGCATTTCTGTTTTGACATAATATAATGAAGGGAATTAAATGACTTCACAAAGTTTAGTGACCACGGATTAGCCAGTCAAAATGAATGATACTTGTTAACTGACGATGAAGAGTCTTTATTGCCTTACCCCTTACACGTGTCTATGTTTGCTTAATGGGATTTTATCATTATTATCTTATCATTTTATATATTTATTTGTTTTCCCTCTTCTTTTGGTGAAGCGGGCTTGGGGGAAGGGTTGGAACAGGGAGGCAGCTTATTTTAGCCTAATGGTTATGAATATTTTCCTCACGGGATATTTTTTTTTCTTTTTTATCTGGAATTTTCAATCTCTTAAATGCTGTATATTGGTTCTAGGTGGTCATTATTGGAAAAATACAGCTGTAAGGCCTCAAAACTTCACTTGAAACCTCGAAGATTTAAGATATTTGTAGAGGCTCTGGTTAGTTTAACACTTAACCCATTCTCACTTTGATGATAAATTTTATCTGAGGCATGATTGCGTTGGCATCTTAATATTATTTAACCATGCAGGAGAACCAACTCTTGAAAGACCGCAAAAAGAATGTAAGGAAACGGCTCTCTCCTGGAGAAAACAACTGCTCTACAGCTCCAATTACTGTCTCAAATCAAAGCAGGCCATCGAGTCATGATAGTCGTGCAGTGAAATTGGTTCTTGTTGACAGCCAGAACGTGCAAAAAGTTGGACCGGGCAAAGGATCTTCAGTAAAGCGCAATGTAAATAATATAGGAACTGATCGTACTAACTGCAAAGTAGATTCATCCTCTCTGAAAACAGCAAAACATCGTCGGAAAACAGGTGATATTCAAGTCAAGTATTGAATACCTCGTTGCAATTACTATTATTGTTGCTGTTTGTATTTGTTATTGGTATTCTTTATGCCTTTTGATTTGATTATTGTTGTTTTAGTTCTGATAGCACGCACTTAATTTAAATTGTTCATTCATATATTTTGTTTAATTTTGAGAATTTCTTAATGTGCTATGCTATCTTACTTAGAACTATTCTAATGGTTTCTTTATATTCAACTGTAAGGCCCATTTGCAAATGTGGCAATTTTGAGATTTCTTAATTAGGCCATTCTCTTATTTGAACCATTCTACGGTGTTCTTTTGTGTAAGAATATTTAGAAGCCCGATTTGAAAACATGGCTATTCCGGGACATTTGGCACGTTTTGGTGACTTTATAGTTGGTGGTGTTGACAGCCTATCATTGGTCAGAAGTCTTTCTTTGGTTCTACATTCTAATGGAGTGAGTCTCTGATTGAATACTCTGACACCGGAGTGCTATTCCTTGTGATTAAATATAAAATAGAACATAAATAATCATTTGTCATTTCTAGTGTGTTGAGCATGAAATTCGTGCATGGTATTCCGAACTGGATTCTTATGCTCCTATATGATGATAACTCCCTTACAAGACGAGCTTTTAGTTTCCTCATATTAACATGCAAGTCCTGTTACCTAGCTTGATTCTTATATGTGGGCTTCTGCTTTTGTTCTTACTGAATGACTGAAGGTTTCTTGCATGAATTTAACACCTAGATTTTTTTCTCTCCTTTTTTTTTTTTCCTTTTTTTCTTATTCTGAATAATTTTTCTCTGGCTGTCGCTGAATGTATGACAGGTTCTTCAACCGCTGCATATAAAAGATGGGAGAAGGCAGCGATTGCTGGCGTTTCATTGGTGGCTGATGCTGCTGAACATCTGGAGCGGACAATCACTGAGAAAGAGGTTGCACAAGAAGTTGAATACGTCCACGAAACACCAGGTGAATGGTGAAGATTTTTTTTCTAAACTTTGTTGAATCAGGACTAATGGTGGTGAATTTTTTGAAAAATAATTTATTCATGATACACTACTTGTCTACGTTTCAGCGAGTGGTGGTTCCCAGCCTGTTAGAAAAGTGGAGCTCTCTTTGCCAATGTCATCACAAAGTCTTAGCAATGAATACAATGCACAAAACTCTATGAAACTTAAGCTCCAGCTGTTCCCAATTGATGACTGCACTCGGAAATCCTTAGAAGCGGTATGTTGAGCCTGGGTTGGTTTTTTGCTGCTGTTGCAATATTTGGAAGTTATACTGAAAGTTCAATTTTAGAATAATGAAGGAAATTCAGATGTTTATTTGTTATTGCAGGACAATTATAATCCCCATCTGGAGCTCACTTTGGGTACACGAAAGAAGATATCATCTGTGTTGGATCACCTCAACCGCAAATGGGGAAATTCAAACTTATTATCTGGAGATTTAATGCTTTTCCCTTACTGGACACACTGTGAAAACCTGGTGGGGTGTCAGAAGTGGACTAAGGACTCTCCACTTTGTGCAGCAGATGTATATGCAAAAGTTGGAAGCCCGCCAGTTTTCCGCCTCAGGTTCTTTTTTACCTGTTTTCTTTCTTCTTTCTGAAGAATGATGTTTACAGAATAAACCTAATATAAGGTTCTATTTCTTGTTAAAGATATGGTTGGTTTTCAAAAGCTGAGCTCGAATCTGCAACACCTCAAGCATTGCAGTCATATGCTGATGTTAGTGAGAAAAATAGCATCAATAAAATGAAAAAGCATGACATTGAGTCTGTGCCGACATCAAGTCCAACTTCTCACAAATCTGGGAATCCAAGGTGGGGTACTTGTCAAGAACTGTTAGCCTCTACAGATAAGATGAATTCTATGACTCCCACTTCAACATTTGTTTCGAAGGATGAGATAATCAAGTGTGGTAGATCGGATCCCGACATTAATAGTTCAAGTTACATCGAGAGCACTCCAGCTGTTTCAGTAGTCAGAAGGGAGACCGGAGCTCTAGCTGATAGAAGACAGGTTGAAAACATGGTATTTTTTTTCCAACTTTCGTTTCTTTATTACTTAAAACAATAGATTTATGCATGCAAGACTGAATTTGTGTAATTGAACTGTTGAATTTATAGGTTCAGATTAAGTTGATGAAGTTTTATATTTGACCCACAGTGTTTGAGATAATATCAAATATTTTTGGTAGTTCAATATTATATTTCTCATCAGGTGTGTTTATATGATCATAAACATAGAATGTTACCCTGATTGTGCCCGGCCCCTGCAGGTGGAGAAGACTGGAAGACAAATTAAATTTTGTTTCCTTGTACATTTTTCTTCCATTTCCATATTAGTGAAAACAGCATTTTAAGAATACCTTATTTACCGAACCCATGCATTTGATTTTGCATATCTCAAGATCCTTTAGATGTTGATTCGACCTAGATTTAAATTAACCACCGTAATATATGGTGTAAAGCAACAACTTGTGCACTGGCCTCTCACTGTACACACATAGATCAATGCATATTTGTTTATTTATGTATGTCTAAACAATTGCTGAAAGCCTTGTCTCAACTAATCTCATTTAGAAATTTAAAGCATGATTAGTACCTGATCTCTGTTATTTGAGTAATGGATTTCAGTCTTTGTAATCCCCACGAAGTACATAAAATAGATCAAAATTGGTTCCACATACTTGGGAACAACTAACACTGAGATTGTTGTTTACTGGCCTGTAGAATACAAAATTGACATTGATGAGTTCTTTCCTTGTGTTTCATGTTACCTAAGCACACTGCAATCAGATTATACATCTGAGGAATAGTGACCATGCCCTTGTTTTTCCGCCTGTCATTCTAAATTATCTTTTTGCTTTGCATCTAGGATGATCGGAGCATGCAGAAGGATTTGGTACTTTCAGCTGGGGAGTGGGCTGATAGTCTTACCTGTATAAGTGTGGGGGATCTACTTTCTGACTCGATACTCAACGTGGATGCCAACTGTGCTGAGTTACCATTGCCTGTTGGCTCTAACTCTTTGCAGCAGATCCCATTCAGTTGTGACTCTTTTGATGCTGCAATTGCTGCTCACATATACAAACATCAAAACAAAGTTGGTTCACAGCTGGGTCTTGCTCACGCACCTTCCATTTGGGATGCTGAAGAAACATGTGATGCCTTTGCATTCCAAAAGAGTGGTGCTTTCTGTGAAATAGTTGACAGTGATATCAGGAATGCTTCTCTAGAGACCTTTAAACAAATTAATAGGACGAGTTCTTCAGTATCCCACAATGCAGTTGAGGTCTGATATCAAGATAACTGTTTATTGAGATTTATCTCGAAGAGAGAGTTATTGGTCACACTATTGTTTTTAATTTCTTTCAGGAGCTGCCTGAAGACAAGAAATCAAATAATGATGATCCTATATATGGAGAGCCGATGGACACTTTAGAGAATTCTGCAAAGGATTTTAGTGGACTAACTGACACATATTGGGTAATCTTTTCCTTGAAATACCATTTTATCTTTTCTCTTCAGGTGATATTTCTCCTCATTGTTTCAAAATCATTGATTCAATGAGAAGCTTCTTTCCGCCAAGGGGAAATTTTAATTACTTTCAGCATATCCTTTTTTTTTTTTTTTTTGGTTTTTTTCCACTTGTGCAGTTCCCGTGCGTGCCATACACGATAACTATGCTTTAGACATGTATGTTAAGTGTTCATGTGAAGATTTTGGGACATGTTCTCATTCTTTCTTTTCCATGTTGCAGCCTGACTCGTTAGGACCATTAGATTTGGATATACCTTCTTGTAGATTGCATAGTGATGATATAATTCTTAGCGATAGCATTGGTGGTTTGAACCGATTCCTAGCGAACAGTCTGGATGCATTTCAGAATTGCTCGTTCTTTGGGTTGGACAAGAAAGAATCTGCATCCGCAGTTGAAGCTCATCAAACAGCTCCAGTTTCAGATTTCAAAATCAGCAGTTAAAGTTTAAAATTAACCAGGGAGCCCATATATGAAATACTTTAGACAGTGGAGTCTGAGCATTGTCATGTAAAGCTTGGCTGGAATGATGCAGTTTGGTTTTCTATGGATCACCACAGAGGAGATGTTAGCATTTTCAAAAGCAGAAAGCTATGCTTCAAGGAGAGAGCGCTTTTGTGCTGTCAAAGTAGACTACACAATTTCCTGTCCGTTAGATTTGATGCGGGCTCCTGATACTGCTGACATATTCCTGTATATTTGTTTTAACTGACTGATGCTAATGTGATAATGTGCAGATACCCGTTGATTTGAAATATAAATAATTGAATTGAAATTGGTTTACTTTGGGCATTTTTAGGGAAAACTACAGTTGGTAATTCGAGTCTTTACAAAATATAGCACTTGGGTGTGCTTTTAAATTTTTTTCGGAGACTTGTGTTCTACCCTTTATGCAAATAATGTTATTTAACACTAGTTCTGTTTGACTTTAGTTTAGAAGGCACTAACTAATAGATTTAACTAAATAGGGCCAGTATTAAAGTATCTCCAAGAGACTCTATTTTTAAAGAGCATATTCTATCATTTGGAGTGCATATACAAATATGGAGAGCTAAAATTTTGAAGTAGTCTAACAAGTTCTTTATATTTAACACTTAATTTTACTACTCCCAAAAAATATTTATTATTTTTCTTTATCTTTTATTTTAACTAGCTTTTCTTTATATTATTTTATTATTTTCATACATTGAAAATTGAAACACTTTTATTTTAATTAGCTTTTCTTTATATTATTTTATTGTTTTCTTACATTAAAAATTGAAACACTTTGAATGCATTTAATTATAGAGAGTGAGTTTTGACTCTCCAAATTTGGAGAATCAAACACGCTTTCTAAATTAAAATGTTAATTTAAAGAGTATCTTGGAATATGATTTTAAATGTTGACTCTTTAAAATAGAGAGGATTTCATGTTTAAAGAGTCTCTTAGAGATACTGTTAGAGCTTTCCAGGAGACTCTATTATAAAGAGCATCTTATAAATAACAAAAAATATCTTTAAATTTACAAGGAAATCTTTTACATTATTAAGAGTTAGTCGTTATTTAGGAATTTAATTATTATCTAGATCCTAATTATTGCTTTAAATACGAAATGGTAAGCCTTATGGCAATGGAGTGGAATATGAATTGTTGAGATTTCTCAAATTTCTCAAATTCTCGTATTTGATATTTAAAAATCAACGAGCCCAATTCTCTCTATTCTTGTGCAAAAATTAGAAGGTGATCGTGTGTCAATATTCGTTTGATACCAATTGATGTAGTGATGCAAAAGCGATTAAATGTTGAACAAACATGTTATCAAAGTTTCGTTGATTCCAAATGAATATCGGAACACGATCACCATATGTATCGAAGTTCAACAATTACAATTTCTCTTAGATAGGAACAAAAAATGAGCAAAATCACATCTGCTTGCAAAAAAATTCCACCACAACAGTATATAAGCTCCAAATAAGAGTTTATGGCGTATATACTGTAAGAATGAATCAAAACTTGTTTGATCATTAGCATGTTGATATATCTTGCCTTCTATCATGAATTTTTGCCTTCAAATCTTTAATGAATTGATTAATATTTTCCTCCGATGATCCATCTATTGCCAAAGCATTCCGCAGTATGGTTCTTGCTTTCTTGATCTCCATCTTTAATCCATCCGAAACTGTGTCGCTCATCAAGTTGTCAATCTTCTCTGCAACTTCTTCCTTGGTAACTGATTCTCCGTCACAAAGATTAATTCCAATCTTCCAATCGTCAACCACTAATTTCCTATTAGTAGGTTGATCATTTGATAATGGATAGCAAATCATAGGTATACCATACCATATGCTTTCCAATATCGAATTCCATCCACAATGCGTCAAGAATCCTCCAATGGCCGGATGTGAAAGCACCATATTTTGATTGCACCACTGAACAATCAACCCTTGATCTCTGATTTCGTCCAAGAATCCAAGGGGCAAATCATCAGTATCATTAGAGTTCACAATATCCCTTTTAACAACCCAAATAAAACTAACTTTTCTAAGGAGAAGTCCATGAGCTATTTCTTGGATTGTCTGCTTACTAGTCAGATCAAAGCTGCCGAATGACAAGTACAAAACTGAGCTGGAAGGCTTCGAGTCCAGCCACATTTTAGTGTCCGTTTGAGGCCATAAATTCTGAGAAATGGCTGGCTTGTTGGAATCAGGTGAAAAATTTATAGGGCCAATTGCATAAGTTGGCTGCTTTTGCTGTAGAGCTGATATTGTCTCAGATTCTAGTTCTTGAACAGTGTTTAGTAAAATAAAGTCTGCTTTCTTCACTTGGTCATCAAATGTTGTCATCACAATCTTTTGCGGCAACGAATCTAGGGAAGATTCTTTAAGGAATGGCATCAAGTCCCTTGTATTCATCAAAGAAACTCCGGGTATGTAATTTATATTCTCCTCAATATTGTCTGAAAATCAAGAAACTTACGTCAAAATGGTGATCTTGTCGAGGGGATAAGTATCTTGTCGAGGGGATAAGTATACACTATAACTAAGCTCCCTACAGCCAAGCAATAAAAGTTATGGGGCGAGAGGAAGAAAGAAGATGTACCTTTACAAGGAAAATGAAAATTTTCTCTAAGAAGGTCCAAGTGATAAGATATAGAAAAGACTAATGCTGGTTCTGTCCAGAATGAAACATTCACGAGGTTATATTTCCTGGCAATTGTTGCAGGCCAAGTATAAAAAGTATCGGCGATAAGAAAATAAGCTGACCGTGGATCAGACCGGATTATTTTGCCAACAAATTCATCGACACGAGCTGGGAAATCTCTCAACATAGTCTCCCAGTACTCTTTCGAGTGCAGAAATCTATCGAATTCCACAGGAAAACCATCAAAGATCGTTGTATAACGTATGACAAGACCCGATTCACGTGCATCAGCGAATAAATCAAACTCGCTACTGGAGTGATGGGATTTGGACAACATTTGGTGGATGAATTCTGTATGGACAAAAGTGATGGCACAACCCTTTGAAGCAAGTTTCACAGCAAGATTCACAGACGGGGTAATATGACCTTGAAATGGAAGAGGAATCACGATAGCATGTGGTGTCTCCGCCATATTTTTCCCTGTTTGCAGCTTTCTGTTGTAATAAGATACAGGGTGATTGATTAGCTTCAAAGGTTGTCTGATTGAGTTGTTCTAGCATTGGTGATATTTTTGTTTAGTGTGGAATTGACGAGGTACTACTAGTCAAATGATGACATTTCAACGAAAAGGATGTAGAGAAAGTAGAAGCAAATAAGAATTTGACAGTATACTACTAAACAAATGGTCAAAAATGACATTAAACAGAATGATTTTGTACATCATTTAGATGATGAATTGTTGGTTCGAACTTTTTAGACTTTGATCGGTAGTGGAGTCACGGATTTTTTGTCGGGGTCTAGTTTCATCACAGCATATCCTTCGGATTGAAAAATTATCTAAGATAAAAATGGATTTAATAATCCTATTATTTTTCTTTTTAATTCTTATTTTGACATCACCTATTTTAGCATTACGTTCTTTACTCGTCAAAATAGATTTTTAGTACCATGTTCAAGTATTCATGGAAAATTTTGCAATACATCTTTTAAATTGAAAAATTGTTAAGCAGCAGGTTCAAAATAACGAGGTAAAAATATGACTTCTAGAAATAAATTTAATAATCAAGTAATTAATTATTTAATTTCCATTTCGGCATCACATCTTTCATCTAAGTTTTGTACTCCCTCGAGTAAGTTCTTAGTTCCTTTTCAATCATTGAAAAACTTCACTACGTGTCTTTCATATTGAAATACTTTTAAACGGCGAGTTCAAAATAACAAGTTAAAAATATGCTAAAATGTAATTTAATTATCGATTTAACTTTTGATTTGTCTCGCTTATATAATTAAATATAAAATATTACAAAATTTTGAAATTTTTTTTTTTAAAAGAAAAAATAAAATGAAATGAAATTCAAAATACCTCGGGGACTTGCCTCCACATTCCCACCTCTCCAGGGGCAGATTTGGTAGTGGGTTATACTTGGCTCTAGCCCACTGTTGTCCAAGCCCATATATATTAAAAATGATAAAATTAGTTGAAAAATACTTCGATATTATAATCTATAGCCAACCAATAATTAATTTCAATGGGCTAGCCCACCTCAATTCCTCAACAACTTTTTGTTTTAATCTTTGGTCCACTTATTTATTTAATTTTAGGCCCAATTTTTTAAACAAACTTTATTTGATTTTAATCAATACCATTTTCTTTTATCTTCACCTTGTTTGAAAACCAAATTGAAATAATTCTCAAAATTTTTAAACCCAAAACCTTTTCACCTAACTACAGAGCCTATCGCCGACCACCTACCATCGATCGTCGAACGCACCTGATTATAGAAAGTAACTTCTTTAAATAGCCGTGTGGAAGGAGCATCTATTCCATCTCCTAAGACAGCTTATCTCAAGGGAAAACTCTATGTGCTTTAAGTACGTTTAAGTTTCTGCATACACAATCTTGTATTTAAGACCTATTTCACATAGTGTGTGGGTGTGAATGAAATTTCAAATGTATGCCTTGATAAATTTTAGGATGCTGTGTTTAGTCCACGGTCAGAGATGGTGACTAAGTCGAATCCCCCGAGTGAGGACCGTTAACTACACTATTTGAATATCTTACTAAGCCCGTGTTTGAGCTCTACGCCTTTGCGCACTAAGGCTTTCTTGGCTAGCCCGAGCAAACCACTCTGATGAGCGCTATTTCTCGGTTAGCATTATGTAAGAAGGTATAGAAGAAGATCTATGAGACCTCCGATCAAAGAACAGAATTAGTGCTTTAAATTGACTTCTTACCATCCATCCTGCCCNAAACCACCCTGATGAGCGCTATTTCTCGGTTAGCATTAAGTAAGAAGGTATTGAAGAAGATCTATGAGACCTCCGATCAAAGAACAGAATTAGTTCTTTATATTGACTTCCTTCCATCCATCCTGCCCTTTTTTCAGTCGAGAATTGATTGTTTAACACTAAACATTCAACGAGAATTTAGTATAAATTTAGATCTAAATTCTATTATAGATGAATTTTATGCTATAAAACATCATCTGTAATAGGTAACATGATATTACGATTTTTCTTGTTATATATAAATTTTATTTGTTCATTAAATTTTAAGAAATTTTGTCCTCCGTACAATTAATTCCTGGCAAGCCCTTGCCCCTCTCCCTTCTATAGTGATTCTGATACCTTTGTTAAGAGTAAATTCTGATTATTGTTTTTTATATTTAAACAATGTGAGATTTAGTTAAACTCGGCAGGATAGTAAACAATCATTTTATTTATCCCCTTTTTGTCGAGAATTTGGAGTTCAATTTTTAAAGTTCATTAGATATTTCCACTTAGGTTCATATAAAGTTGTATAAACTGTTCTTCCAATATTTGCTTTTAGGCAAGATTTTAAAAGAGAAAAAGTTTGATTAGTCAAATATTGTTGTTACTACTTTGTCCAACGTGAATGCCATGAGCGAGCCATGATAAGTGTATTTTATACACTTATTCAGAATCTACAATAATGATATTTGACAGTTCTTTTGACAAAATGTATCTTTAATTGTTTTATTTTATGTTATATAGGTAAAATTCAATGGTTGAATGAGAAATTAGAAGAAACAAGAAAAAAATCAAGGAAAATGATGAAATCAAAAGTACGGGAACCAAAGTGTAAACATTCAATAGTTGATTCAAACCATAAAATGATAATTGAAGATCACATATGATCAATTGGATACAATTTGAAGTCAAATGAGTGAAATATAGCCGAAGTAGCCGAAAATGTTATACTCCGAATTTTTAGCCTCAACTTGAGACTTATTTTTGGCGATAGCAAACGTTCAAATTTGAGAATTGTTATTTCTAAAATAATTGTATCTCTTTGAGTTATCTTTCTAATACACTTTGAATCACCTCAATCGGATATGAGAATAGAAAGTTACGACCAGAATATCGAAAGCTATCTAGGGACGAACGGATGTAAACTAAGGCACGCGTGCAGGCAATTCATGGCGCGCGCCAAAGACCCTATTTTCACCAACCCGAGAGCAATCATCTTGCATGTGCGTGCACGGAGAGAGGCGGTGCGCGCATGTGACCTATTTCAGCAGACGAATCAGCAATTTTATTTTTCAATTCAAACTCAACTTGGCAAGAATTTTTACGAGATTTGTTTACCTAAACTCGACCCCTGTATGTACTTAAACGTACAAACTCTCTCCTTATGTATACCATTCATACACCATTATACATAAAAAAAAAATAAAAAAATAAAAAATAAAAAAAAAAAATCATCCATATTTCATAAAAAAAAAAAAAAAAGATTAGCAAAATCATATATTGTGAGAAGATTTCAAATGCGAAGTTCAAGAAATCATCAATTAGAGATTAAACATGTAATGTGTGGGTAAAGAAGCGAAAGAATTATTGAAGATTTATCAAGACTGGTTTGAAGAAATTCAACAACGATAAAATTTATATTCCTTCATTCATTAATTCACAATTTCGGATGATATTCTATACATTTAATATGATTTATTATAATTCCAATATACTAGGCTAGTTTTATATATTGTTAGGATGAGATAAACTCTTGTTATGATATTTTTAGTTTTTAATTAATTATTTTGATTTTAATTTTGTTTGATGTATGAAGGTTTATTATTGTTTTTATCGTTCTTTCCAATTATTTGATCACCAATTGAATTATTAATATATTTTATTATTATTGAGAGACATAATAAGGTTTAAGTACAATATAATAAATATTGTAAGATTTGATATAGATATACATCTATACTTTATATAGTTTCAATAGGTGTTCTAGCACTTGGTAATGTATTTATCATATTTGTATCTTTCATCGAGAAATAAAAGGGCCACATGAAGGGAATAGATTTGATCGCTATCGAGGGAGGCTTTCAATTAAATTAAGAATATTGACCAACATGAATAATTTCAAATTGTCATTTTAATTGTTACACTAAAAATGGAATAAGCCATATATATCGGATTTTTGCACAAATTAATCGTGAACATTTACTCTTTTATTTTTATCGAACACATCAGGACAGGTTCCAATTCCATCTTCTTGGATCCATGGTAGAATCCTTCCACAGACACAGACACAGACACAGACACATGCTCGCATTGCTACAGAGTAGGAAAAGGCAAATATGCGCTTGTTACTTTCTAGCTAATTTGTCTAAAAAAGTGTTAAAAAGTCTTTGTATTTACACACACTATTTCTCTTAACGGGGATGTTATAAGTTGGGCTGTAGCCATGTGATTAATTGCTAGTAGTCAAACACGTTTTAGCTGATATTATTTTGACTTTAATTTTGTTTGATGTGTGAAGACTTTAATTTTGTTTGATGTGTGAATGTTTATTATTGTTTTTATCCTTTTTTTGCAATTGTTTGATAATCAATTGAATTGTTAATAAATTTTATTGTTATCGAAAGAAACAATATGTATAAGCACATTATAATAAATATTGTAAGATTCGATAGATGATAGAGATATATATCTATGCTTTATATGATTTCAATAGGTGTTCTAGCATTTGTTAGATTTATCATATTTGATCTTTCATCGAGAGATAGAAGGGTCACATGAGAGGAATAGATTTAATCACTATCGAGAGAGGTTTTCAATTAAATTAAGAACATTTATCAGCATGAATAATTTGAAGTTGTCATTTTAATTGTTACACTAAAAATGGAATAAGCCATACATATCAGATTTTTGCACAACTTAATCACGAACATTTACTCTTTTAATATTCTTATCAAATCCATCTTCTTGGATCCATGGTAGAATCATTTCAGACACTAATACAGCAACATGTTTGCATTGCTGCAGATTAGGAAAAGGCGAATATGCGCTTATGGTATGGGACTTGTTACTTTTTAGCTAAAATGTCTAAAAAAGTGTTAAAAGTCTTCGTATTTACTCCCTCTATTTCTCTTAACAGCGATGTTATTAGTTGGGCTGTAGCCATGTGATTAATTGCTAGTAGTCAAACACGTTTTAGCCCTTTTCATTTGTATTCCTTTTATTTTCAGTTTGAGGATAATATTGGGGGAAGCAACAGAAAATAGACCAAAAGAGCTATTTTGGTCGCCAAATTCATCTTTTTATTTGAATTGGATCGAAGAAGCCAGTCTCATTCTTGGCTCGAATTTGACCTTGTTCTCGACTTCTTCATCAAGAACAAGCAATGAAACATTTAAATTCAAGAGTTTAATTCTTCTTACAAGTACCTATGGGTTGGTAATTATGTAATTTATTCTTTTTTCTTCCTCCTCCTCATTATTTTTTTTTTTTTTTATGAATTGATTTATAATGATAGTTCTTACGTTATCAACCATCAGAATGAAAAGTTCAACAATCTCGATTCTCGTAGATACGAATACAACAGATGAGCAAATTCACATCTGCTTGCAAAAAAATTCAACAATAACAGCACATACGCTCCAAAACAGAGTTTATGGCATGCGTACTTTAAGAACGAAACAAAACCTGTTTGATCACTAGCATGTTGATATATCCTGCCTTTTATCATGAATTTTTGCCTTCAAATCTTTAATGAATTTATCAATATTTTTGTCTGATGATCCATCTATTGCCAAAGCATTCTGCAGTATGGTTCTTACTTTCTTGATCTCCATCTTTAATCCATCCCAAACTGTGTCACTCATCAAGTTGTCAATCTTCTCTGCAACTTCTTCCTTGGTAACTGATTCTCTGTCACAAAGATTAATTCCAATCTTCCAATCGTCAACCACTAATTTCCTATTAGTAGGCTGATCACTTCGTAATGGATAGCAAATCATAGGGACGCCACACCATATGCTTTCCAATAAGGAATTCCATCCACAATGCGTCAAAAACCCTCTAATGGACGGATGTGAAAGCACCATATTTTGATTGCACCATTGAACGACCAACCCTTGATCTCTGATTTTGTCCGTGAATCCAACTGGCAAAACATCAGTATCTTCAAAGCTCACAATATCCCTTCTAACCACCCAAATAAAACTAACTTTGCTGAGGAGAAGTCCATGAGCTATTTCTTGAATTATCTGCTTACTAGTCTGAACAAGGCTGCCGAACGACAAGTACAAAACCGAACTGGGAGGCTTTGAGTCGAGCCATGCTTTAGTGTCCGTTTGAGGCCATAAATTCTGAGAAATGACTGGTTTGGTGGAATCAGTCGAAAAATTTACAGGGCCAATTGCATAAGTTGGCAGCTTTTGGTGTAGCTCTGATGTTGCCTCAAATTCTAGTTCTTGAACAGTGTTTAGTAGGATAAAATCTGCTTTCTTCACTTCGTCATCAAATGTCTTGATCACAATCTTTTGTATAATGGTTTTTATCTCAGATTCTTTAAGGAAAGACATCAAGTCCCTTGTATTTATTGAAGAAACTCCGGGTATGTAATTTATATTTTCCTCAACATTGTCTGAAAGTCAAGAAAATTACATCAACGAGGATGAACTAATGCTGATCATGTTCCTCCCACTCTGTGTCTCACAGAAAATGGTCGGTTGAGGGATAAGTATAAAGTATGACTAGACACCATACAGAGCAGCAATAAAAAGAGGGGGAGACGAAGAAAGAAGACGTACCTTTACAAGGAAAATGACCATTTTCTCTAAGGAGGTCCAAGTGATAAGCTATAGAAAAAACTAGTGCTGGTTCTGTCCAGAATGATACATTCACCAGGTTATATTTCCTGGCAATTGTTGCAGGCCAAGTATAGTAAGTATCAGCAATAAGAAAATAAGCCGACTGTGGATCAGACAGGATTATTTTTCCAACAAATTCATCAACACGAGCTGGAAAATCTCTATCCATGGACTCCCAATACTCATTCGAGTGCTGAAATCTATCGAATTCCACAATAAAACCATCAAAAATTGTTGTGTAACGTATGTCAAGATCCGATTCACTTGCTTTAGGGAATAAATCAACTTCACTACTGGAGTGTTGGGATTTGGACAGCATTTGGTGGGTGAATTCTGTATGGACAAAGGTGATGGTACAACCTTTTGAAGCAAGGCTCACAGCAAGATTCACAGTCGGGGTAATATGACCTTGAAGTGGAAGTGCAATCACGATTGCATGTGGCTTTTGACATGAATTAGCCATATTTTTGCCTCTTTGCAGATTTCTGTAGTTATAAGATAGAAGGTAATTGAATAGCTTCAAAGGTATTGGCGATTTTTATAAGTGTGAAATGTGACATTCTCAGCGAAATTGAGATAGTAGAGCCAATAAGAATTCAACAAGATACTAGCAAACTTATGGTCAAAAATGACTGCACATGTGGTACTACTAGTCAATTACGTTCGACTGGGAGTTCAATTTTTATATTGGTTGATATGCTATTGCTGTTGGAAAGTGACTGTGTTTTGTCGTGATTTTAAGTGGATCAAAACGTGGGAAATAAAATGGTTTGAGATAATATATATAATACAATATGAAATATATGATCGTAAATAAATAATAAGATAAAAGGTAAAAAATTAATTGGTAGATGAACGAAATATTTTATTCAATTGATTAATATGGAGAAAACGAATACAATAACTGTGCCTATACAATTATTATATATTTCAAAAGTACAAAACGTGTAAAAAAAAGTCTAGTATTTATATAGATGCATGCCAAACTTTAAAAATATTACAAAGATAGAAAGAAGATAAAAAAAAATAATGTGGAATAAAGAAAATAATATTTTTCAATAAAAACACATAAAAAGAATGAAAAAAATATTTTCTCAAAAATCCAGCCTAATTCGGGTAAAAAAAAATCTAACAATCTCCACATTAACACAAATTTCGATACAACGAACGAAATTCCAAAATTTCACTACGTGAATAAATAAATCTGACTGCAACGAAGAATTCAAATTCTTCAACAAGAACTAAATTTTCTTCAACACAAAAATACTCATCCTCTCATCCAACACGAATACATGAACCCAAATAATAGGTTTTCCAAAATTCACAGAATTAAAAATTGTCAAACAATGTCGAAACACACTGTAGCATAATCAACTTCAAACACTTTCATAGAAGGCCAATTTCTAGTCTCAACATCTTTAAAAATACTAAAATTATATGCAACAAAATCAATATTCATGTATTTATCTCCAATTGGTTTATCCCTAGCAGTTAAATACGATAAAATCACAAGTAATGGTAGCAAGCAGAATTATACATATCCTCCAAATCTGACTGAATAGTATTCTTCACTATGGACTCCGAACCAAATTTCAAAGGTACAATACCAAACTGAATTTCCACAACGGTACTAAATCTTGTTGACATATGGTCGACTTTATCTTTAATATTTTGATCATAACAAACAAAATTAAATATTGATTCTAATGATTGATTTTAAGTGATGATAGTTTAATGTTAAAATCAATCAAGTGTGCTTTATATATCGGACTTGAAAAGAAGGTCAATGTGAAAGCTAAGCATTCAAGTCAATCATTTGAAACGAGCCTTAAAAGATAAAACGTCAAAAAAAGATCAAGGTAAAAGAAAGAGATTGCATAAAACAAATTCAAAGCGAGAAGAAAGAAGATCAAAGACTTGACTTTCTAGATCATATGTAAATGTATAACATTTTGATTTTTAGTAATGAATGAAAATAACTCAAAAATTATTTTGTACACGAAAAATTATTTTCACTACCACTTGTATAAAATTTTTAGATCAAAAGTAAAATTAATTTTCAAAATGATGTTTGAACTTATATCATATTTTCATTCAAAATATTTTGTAAAAAAAANCGTCTGGTTGAACAGAAAGTTTGGCGTTTCTCAATTGTTTTTGTTCCTATAAATACCAACTCACTTTGCATTTAATTTAAAACAATTTCAAGAGAGATTTCTAGTGAGATATCTTCTTTGAGCCTACATATTTATATTCATTTCATCTATTTCTTTATAACAAAACTTTGATTGTTGAATCAAATTTCTTGAATTATTTCTTTCATCAAAGTTTTTCATTTCTCTTTGTGCTAAACTTATTTATATCTATCTTCAAAAAGAAATATATTTGTGAAGAAGTTATTGACATCTACATTGTATAAATTTTTCTACTTCTTCATATTGAAATTTTGATTGATTGAATCAAACTTGAAAAATCAATCATATTCATCAAAGTTTCTCATTTATCTCCTACCACTTAATTTATTACAACCATTCATTAAAAGAGAGATTTTTTCTTAAGAAAATTTTTGAACTTACATTGTATTTATTTATTCATCTTCTTATTGAAACACTTTGATTGATTGAATCTAAATTTTGGTTATCATCTTCATCAAAGTTTTTCTAACATAACACTTGAGTTTCATTCATTGCTATCTATTAAAGTGTTAGTCTACTTCCCTGCTTGTACTCAACTTTGAATTTATCATTCATTAAGAAGAGAAAATTTCATTTGTAAAATTTAATTGAATTGTAGGTCGTGTTGAAATCCCTTAAAGATCAAAATTATATAAGGATCGGTGCTCCTTATTATAAGTCACCGTATGTGTCATATTGAGGTCTCATAAAGCTCAATAGTGTGGGTCGGTTGAGGTCCTGTAAACCTCAACATTGTATAAGGATTGGTGCTCATTGTTTGTAAATCACCGGAAGTGTTGTAAAAGTTTGGATTGCACCATAAGTTAGTCACGATAGTTAAAAAGATCTTACTCGTGATGGAGAGCTTGGTAATGAGGGACGTAAATCAAGTTTGGAATCGAACCTCCATAAATATGTCATTTGCATCATTTCTCCATTTTATTTATCACTTTCATATTTGCACTTATTATTTGATTGATCTACTTGTTTGAACTTACTTAAGATTATTAATTTATCAACGTATTTTTAATTTATGTGATTTTTTTTCATTATTCGAAAAAGTTTTAAAAATCAATTCACCCCCACCCCCTTTGGTTAGTTATTCTTGGGCTAACAAATTCGTGCTGACATTTTTTCACAAATTATGCCCGACCTGTTGACCTATGGTTGATTTCATTTTTAATGTTTTGATCATAACAAATAAGATTAATATTATTTCTAACAATTGATTTTGAGTGATGATAGTTCAACGTTAAAATCAATCAAATATTGCCAAAATCAGCATATCATAAATCGGACTCGAAATGAAGATAAAAGTAAAAGTTAAACATTCAAATCAAATCATTCTAGACGTGAGTTTAAAAGATCAAAATCAGACTATAAAATCGGGCTCATGAAGAAAAACAAGATCAAGAGTTTAAGAGCCAAAACATGAAAGAAATTTCGAAGTAAGATCAAAGACTAGGCTTTCAAAATCATAAGTAAAAGTATAATACTTTGATCTTTAATAATTAATGACAATAGCTCAGAAATTATTTTGTGCACGAAGAGTTATTTTCATATCACTTGCATAAGATATTTTTGATCAAAAGTAAGATTGATCTTTCAAAGTGTACTTGCACCTAGATCACATCTCTAAAAAAAAAAAAAAAAAAAAAAGCCAACGGTCAAATCGGACGTTCGGTTGACCAAGTGGTCGACCGGCCAAAACGGCGGTCAACCAGCTTTTTCCAACGGTCCAAAATTTGATCGTTCCACTTCTAATTTTTCTTGTACAAACGGTTAAATTGGTCATTCGAAAATTGACGATCAACTAAACCGGTTATCCGATTTAACAGAAAATTTGATGTTTTTCACTTTTATAAATATCAACTTGAAAGTCCAAGACTAGCTAACAAAGAGAGGGTGAATTATTTTTATAATTTTTTCGAAGAATTAATCTAAATTTAAGCAAGTAAAGACTAAATAGATTAATTCAAATAGTAAGTATAAATATAAAAACGATAAGTAAAAGGGAGAGATAATGCAAACGATATAATTATGGATGTTCGATCGAACGCAATGATCTACGTCCTCCATTACCAAACTCTCAGGCACGAGTAAAGCCAAGTTCACTATATTAATTGACTTGTGGTGCAATTCAACCTTTTACAAAGCTTCCGGTGACTTACAATCAAGAAACATCATTCATTTTACAACGTTGAACTTTTCGTGACCTCAACACGACCCACAATTTAAATAAGTTTTACAAATGAAATATTCTCTTATTAATAAATGATTATTCCAAAGTTGAGTACAAGAAGAGAAGTAAACTAACATTTTAATAGATAGCAATTAATGAAACTCAAGTGTTAGTTGTGAAAATCTTCGAGGAATATTTTTCAAGAATTAATTTGATCAAAGATTTTTCAATGGTAAAATGATTTGATAATAAATGATATAAGAAGTTAATACAAGGTTAGCTCAAAGGAATAAATCAACTGAATGCTCAAAAGTTATTTTGACAAATGGTAGGTACGTTAGTATTTATAGTAGTTGAAAAGACCAACTTCTCTGCCAAATCAGACGACCCATCCGGACGACCTCAAAAAAATAGCCATTTGAGACTTGTCAGAACAGTTGAAAATTCAACAATTGCTTGTAAACCGAATGTCGGTTCGCTATTTGGGACGTTCTGGGTCATAATTTGGTTTTGTTTGCAGCAAGTAAATATTTTGCATAATGTTTTTGTTGGATATTTCAAGGTAAGTGAGGTTTAATAGTTTTCAAGATTAGGTTGAAAATCTTACCTTTTAAAATAATTTTTTTCCAAACATTTTAATAACGTGATTTTTTGTCTTGTATAGGAAATTCATCACTTAAGCTTTCAATGTGTCATTATCAAGAATTAAAGTATTTGCCTTTACGATCGAGCTAAAGGAAATCTAGTTCCAATGTCTTTGATTAATTTTGATGCGAGTGCTCGATTTTGAAATGATGCAAAGTTTGTCTCCATGAGTGCTTGATCAATCTTCATCTTAAGTTTCCTTTTGTCTTCATGAGTGCTTGATCGATCTTAAGTTTTCTTTTGTCTTCATGAGTGCTTGATCGATCTTTATCTTGAGTTTCCCTGATCGACAATCTTTTCATCCAATAGCTTTGTCTCAAATTTGGCAACATGTGACATTTTGAAAATTTGAATTAGAGAAAAACATAATTTGTTTGTTATAATCAAAACATAAAATTTGACTATAGGTCAATACAACTCACTTGTCATTTATTTTAACACTTAAGAGCATTCAAATGAGATACTTTTGAGCAAATTATATTGATTTCTCATCTCATTTATTATTATTAAATTCATTTAGTTTTGAAAACTTTTTGATCAAATTAACTTTTGAAAATCTACTCAACAAAATTTTTCATTTGAAAAATATTCATTGAACTTATATTTTTACAATCATTTCATTTATTTTTTCATAGCAAAAATTTTGGTTGATTGAATCAAACTTGAAAAATCATTCTTATTCATCAAAGTTTCACATTTCTCTCTTAACACTTAATTTCTTACAATCATTCATTAAAAGAGAGTTTTTTCTTGAGAAGATTTTTTAACCTACATTTTTTTTATTTTTTCATATTTTCATTGAAACACTTTGATTGTTTAAATCTAAATTTTGATTATTATATTCATCGAATAATTTCTAACCTAACACTTTTGTAAGTCATCGGAAGCATTGTAAAAGGTTGGATTGCACCATAAGTCAATCGACAAGTGAAAAGACGTTGCTCGTGCCAGAGAGTTTGGTAACGGAGGATGTAGATCATTGCTTTGGATCGAGCCTCCACAATTATATCATTGCACTCTCTTCCCTTTTACTTACTGCCTTTATATTGTTTAAATTACTTGTGCTTAATTATCTTTGTATTTGTGCATATCTGTTGAATTGCTATATTTGCTAGTATATTGTTTTGAGACTTGAATTTATTTTAGAAAAAGTTTTGAAAATCAATACACCCCCTCTTGATTAGTTATTTTTAAGCTTTCACGACCTTGCAATATATATAACAGGGACCTCTTTCACCCCTCTAATCCAACACGAACACTCTTGCGAACCCTCGAGACTCTACTTCCTCCAGATAACATATATCCTTTTGAATCAAGAGTAATCAACGAAATGAGACTCTTCTTCAAGTTTGGAATCTGTCGAACATAATCAAGTGTTCTACATGTTCCATCTACTAGTTTCAATCTGACTCTACCAACATTAGCTATTTGGCAAGGTTTTACCCATGACAATAGTACATTGCGTCACCGTTCATAAGTTTCAAACAAATCCCCGATTGGGACACATGGAACGAATAAGTTGTATCCAAAATTAACTCCTCGTCAGGTTTGGATTCCATGTCAGAAATTGTCGAAACATCTCCATCACTCAAATAGTTTTCGGCTATGTTGGTCTTATCTAAAATATTTGATTGCTTCACATGCTTTGCAGTCAAATTACCTTTGTTCTGCAATTTGTCGTAATCCCTCTTCACATGTCCTTTCTTCTTTCAATAATAACAAACCTGATTACTGAAATTTGATATCGACTTATCCCTTCTCCGATCACCATGAACAATAAGGTCTTCTCCATCTCTAGCTTCATATCCAACCAGATGCTTCATCTTCTCTTTTGAAAACGAGGCATCATATGCTTCTTCAATGGTGAGAGTATCACGACTATACAAGATCGTGTCTGAAGTAGGCAACGAACACAAAATGATTTAAAGTCAAATCTTCTTCATCATAATTTACTTCTAAAGTCTCCAAATCAACGACGATCTTCTTGACCACAACCAGATAACCTTCCAAAGATTCGCCTCCTGCCATGCGATGAAAATACAACATTAGCTTCAAATGCAATTTTCTTATCAGACTTTTAGTCATACACCATTGCTCCAACTTCAACTATAATGCAATCATCGTTTTCTCCTTTAAAAAGTTCTGAAGAATATTGTTCGAAAGATGAAGATGGATCTATGAAAGTGTCTTCCGATCTTTTCGTTTTTATCCTCTATCGTGAGTATTTTGTCAAATCTCAACAACGCAACATCTAAATCTAATATGTGCAAGTACATCTTGCATTTTTACTTACCACAATGAAAATCTTGTATTGCAATCAAATAGTGAAATTTCATACTTTATGACTACCATTAATAACAAAAACCTCGAAAAAATCACAACCAATAGCTCAATACCACTTGTTGGAAAATAAAACGGATCGAGGTAATATATATGATACGATATGAAGTATATGATTTCAAACAAATAACAAGATAAAATGTAAATAATTAATTGACAGAAGAATAAAGTATTTTATTCAATTGACTCATATGGATAAAATGAATACAATAAATGTGCCTACAATATTATTCTATATTTCATTAATACAAAACTTGTGAAAATAGTTTAACATTTATAAAGGTTCATGCCAAATCGTAGAAATACCACAAAAATGGAAATAAGATAAAAAAAAATCACGTGGAATAAATGAAAAATATTTTCCTAATAAAAACACGTGGAAAGAGGAAAAGAAATTTTCTAAAAAAATCCCAACCTAATTTGGGTAACCAACAAAATGTTGCTCAAGTGAGTTTAGGTGTTGAGGGAAAGCAAAATTTTAGCTTGTCAAACAAACGAAAAATGATAAAGCAATCACTAATTTATATATGACAATATTTTATGTAAGTGTATACATGTGTAAAATAAAGATTATCTCCACGTGCAAGTGCAGAGAGTGCAAATCACAGATAGCACATCGGCGATGTAGAAACTTGATGCTCAGTTTAGATGAGATTTTTCGTTATATCCTAAGGGACAAACACTCAATTTCCTATTTGTTCTTACAAAAGTAGCTTAGACTGGTCTTCGATATTTTCTTGCCAGGCAAGATTTAAAAATTATAAAGTTTGTTTTGCACTTTCCCTTCCCTTTTGGTTAAGCGGTGGAATTCTTTTCTGGGTTGGGTACAGCTGTGTTCTATTATTTGCTTGTAAAGTCGAAGAAGAGTGGGTAAGGAATCGGAGTTTTTCCCTCTCTATGTTTACTCGATATAAAGCTTTGCTTGCACTTTCTCAATAGAAAGGTTGGTCACCAAATTTCAGCTGGCTTGACATCGCCTTTATTAGTATGTTTGCTATCTTATTTGTATCGTGTCTATAAAACTCCAAGATTTCAACAAAATTATGCAACAATATTAAATCGAGCCGTATATTTTGTTACCCATTATTTGTGGGGTAATTAAGGTTGTAAAAGGCATAAGAAGTGAATGTCAAGCCTCGAGTTTCAAGGCTTACGAGTCTAGACTTGCCTACATAAAGTCTATGCATAATAAGATGTTTTTCTATTTTTCATATCATTTTAATTATTATAGATCAATATTTAAATAAAATAATGCATACCTGAAAATTTATAACAACTTCATACATATTTTTCAAGTTTGCAACAAACACATAATTCTCAAAATCATAAATATACCAATTTAATAAAATCTTTATTTGTAAACGAAGAAAGCTATGTTCTTGGGTTGGATTTAAGTTGGGGTGGATTTTTTTTTTAAGATCTTTTTTTCCTTTTTTAAGTTTCAATAATGATTAAATATTTTGTTGGACAGAACTTCAAAATAAGAAAATACTATTTTCCAAACCAAAGGTGCACGTCTTTTCTCTCTAGGCGGGCTTTAGATGATAATGTAGAGTTGATAGTCTTTTCTCCCCTTTAGGCATGAGGCCGGGCATTTTCTTCATGCCCCCACATCTAAACGTGCTTAGATGGGACTTTTATAATAGTTAAGATAATACTGCATTGGATGTAGATCATGAGCAATTCTAATAATGTTGTGCTACTTTACAACAATGGAAAGAGGATGGAGGCATAGTGGTAGATTCAGCATCAAAGATATTCAGAATTTTATCTTTAATGATACTTTTTTAGTTCGAGATAGTAATAAAGACAATTGTTCTATCTATTTTGATATCGAAAATCAGGATAGTAGGAATAGAGGTAAGCGTTGGTGATGGGGTCGAACAACTGGACAAGTACTTAAAAAGGACTTTGCAATTAGTTGCCCTTTTATGAAGATAATGAGGCAAATATTGCATTCCAGCTCTTAAAAAGAAAGTAAATAAAATCAAAATTGTAGGTGGGGGTTAGGTAGGTGTGGGTGAGGTGGAGTGGGGTTAAAGGCAACACAAATCATTCTCTTGTTTAAGGTTGATCAACATTTGATGTCTTGTATATCAGTATATATGACTTGGGATTCAAATCAGAGTTTATCAAGTTCAGGTATATTCATATCAATTATACTCTTTTTATGTAAAATCTTATTCTTACATCGACTGCCTCCCTCGCCTTCATAACCACAATTGATTTCTTCTCCATTTCACTCAATTATTGTCCTTGTTTCTCTGTCAATTGTTAACTGGAATGTGGACCAGCAGCATCCCCTACTTGTTGCTTGGCTTCACCTTTCACCATCAAAATAATATTTTTGCACAACTTAATTATTGACATTCACTCTTTTCTAGTATTTATTTTTGTTTTTTTCAAAAGTCTGTGCACTGAAATTATTTGGACCCCACTCATGTGGACTAGTCTTTCATTCTATTTTTAAATGCCTTCTCTTTGAATCATTTTCACCCATTTTCAATCAATTCAACTCAAAAAGTTTGCCTCCCTTTGTGGGGGGAATCAAACGATTAGGTGCCATGCGACAAAAGAAAGCAAATGAATAATTTACATTTTACGAAGAATTTATAAATTGTTTAATTAATAAATAAATAAAAATGAGTGGTGGACAAATTTATATATTTATTAAAGGCAGCGCAAATTTAGAATATCGAACTTGAACTCATGCCACTACATTAATTAATACATCGAAAGCCTTAGGTTACTAAAGAGTAAAATTAGTTTATTCACAGTTTCAAACCTTTTATGTAAAATATTTACATTCACATGCTCAATTCTCTTACTTCATTTTTTTTAGTATATGTAGATGCCTCAAATAAATGTCTAAGAAAAGTTGAGATCAACTATTCCTGAACGATCACATAGTCGTCCCCAATCAAATAATTTACACATCATGAAAAATGGCAACACGGAGACATTATATAATGCCAAAAAATGTACTTACTTGAACAAGTCGATGAGCGATCAAGAAGACCCATGTGCACTTTAGAGCGGCGCTTGTCTAAGACCAGCCCAAGCGATCGAGCCTATGTCNTTTAATGATACTTTTTTAGTTCGAGATAGTAATAAAGACAATTGTTCTATCTATTTTGATATCGAAAATCAGGATAGTAGGAATAGAGGTAAGCGTTGGTGATGGGGTCGAACAACTGGACAAGTACTTAAAAAGGACTTTGCAATTAGTTGCCCTTTTATGAAGATAATGAGGCAAATATTGCATTCCAGCTCTTAAAAAGAAAGTAAATAAAATCAAAATTGTAGGTGGGGGTTAGGTAGGTGTGGGTGAGGTGGAGTGGGGTTAAAGGCAACACAAATCATTCTCTTGTTTAAGGTTGATCAACATTTGATGTCTTGTATATCAGTATATATGACTTGGGATTCAAATCAGAGTTTATCAAGTTCAGGTATATTCATATCAATTATACTCTTTTTATGTAAAATCTTATTCTTACATCGACTGCCTCCCTCGCCTTCATAACCACAATTGATTTCTTCTCCATTTCACTCAATTATTGTCCTTGTTTCTCTGTCAATTGTTAACTGGAATGTGGACCAGCAGCATCCCCTACTTGTTGCTTGGCTTCACCTTTCACCATCAAAATAATATTTTTGCACAACTTAATTATTGACATTCACTCTTTTCTAGTATTTATTTTTGTTTTTTTCAAAAGTCTGTGCACTGAAATTATTTGGACCCCACTCATGTGGACTAGTCTTTCATTCTATTTTTAAATGCCTTCTCTTTGAATCATTTTCACCCATTTTCAATCAATTCAACTCAAAAAGTTTGCCTCCCTTTGTGGGGGGAATCAAACGATTAGGTGCCATGCGACAAAAGAAAGCAAATGAATAATTTACATTTTACGAAGAATTTATAAATTGTTTAATTAATAAATAAATAAAAATGAGTGGTGGACAAATTTATATATTTATTAAAGGCAGCGCAAATTTAGAATATCGAACTTGAACTCATGCCACTACATTAATTAATACATCGAAAGCCTTAGGTTACTAAAGAGTAAAATTAGTTTATTCACAGTTTCAAACCTTTTATGTAAAATATTTACATTCACATGCTCAATTCTCTTACTTCATTTTTTTTAGTATATGTAGATGCCTCAAATAAATGTCTAAGAAAAGTTGAGATCAATTATTCCTGAACGATCACATAGTCGTCCCCAATCAAATAATTTACACATCATGAAAAATGGCAACACGGAGACATTATATAATGCCAAAAAATGTACTTACTTGAACAAGTCGATGAGCGATCAAGAAGACCCATGTGCACTTTAGAGCGGCGCTTGTCTAAGACCAGCCCAAGCGATCGAGCCTATGTCATAATTTGTGCAAGCGACAACCTGCCCTTTTTTTAATTTTAAATAACCCTTAAAATTAATGGTAACGTGGACAAGACCTATATCCACATCATGCTTTTCCATGCACTTCAAATGAACGAATTTGTGATGATCCGGAATCTGGATCAATATGAGATGCCAAATTCCCATTCACCATTAAACAAGGGAATTAATCAACCAACTATTGCCAAGACGCTTCACATTTTTTTTTTTTTTTTCAGGAAAAATCTCCAATAAAAAATTCTTATCCACCATCATAATTTTAAATCAATTTCATTGATCTTTGCAATTGCTTTCCAGTTGGTGGCGAGGGTGGTTAGCAAAAGAAAACCCCTTTTTCCCTTTCTCCGACAATGCTATTGTGTATTTAAGGCACCCAAATTCGACTTGACCCACCGGGAAATTGAATAATGGCGGATACTCAACGGCGGCCACATGCAATTATGATTCCATACCCTTACCAAGGTCACATCAACCCCTTTGTGTATTTGGCCGTGAAATTGGCATCACAAGGCTTCACAATCACCTTCGTCAATACCCAATCCGTCCATTTTCGAATTTCCAATGCCCAAACGCAGAACAGTAGGGAAGACATTTTCACCAAAGCGCGTGAATCTGGTCTGGATATTCGCTACGCGACGGTTTCCGATGGTTTTCCGGTGGAGTTTGATCGGTCGGTGAATCACGATCAGTTTGTGGAGGGTTTGCTGCATATGTTCTCGGCTCATGTGGATGAACTTGTAAGGAATTTAGTTAAATCGGATCCGCCTGTTACTTGTATAATTGCTGATACTTTCTATGTATGGACATCCGCCATTGCCACAAAGTATAATCTTGTTAGTGTGTCGTTTTGGACTGAACCGGCTCTGGTATTGACCTTGTATTATCACCTGGAGCTCCTCAAGAAAAATGGCCATTTTCCTTCCAATGGTACGCCCTCATTCCTTCTATCTCAATCCCAACAAGATGCCTAGTTTTCTTTTTCTTATAAAAATTTGTGTTCTAAAAAACGTAAAGCAAATGATAGACGTAGAAAACGTAAAGTATGATTATACAGTAATGCTAAATTTTGTGTCTAGGGTCGTATAAGCGTGCTTTTAGAGCACTGATTTGAAACCTTAGAGGGCAATTAAGCTTAGCAATGGACAAATAAGAGAGTGATCAGAAGTTGTCAAGCTTAACTCGACATCTTGGTGTTCTTATTCTTGTCTTACAAATTATTGTAACATAACCGTTATCGTTTGACTCGAACTTCTTAAGGATGGGCGGAATGGTTTGCAATTTGACATTGAAAATTGAAACAAGTTTGTCTTTTAGGATATGAATGTAAGAATACCAAGAGTGGAGTGGTTGTGACTTGTGATTGACCAATTTAACGGTCCAATCGCTTTCAATTGAAGTGCAAATTAGATATATATTTTTTGATAGAATAATGTTATTTAGCTCTATTTGTGCTAAAGTGTCAGTCTATGTGACATTATGTAATAGACTGTAAAATTATATTATTCATTTAATTTTGTGTATCATTTAATAACATTTTGTGTCATCTAGATTACTGTTGTAACAGTTATACTAAATACCATTAGTCTTTGATATGAGCATCTTAATACTTTCAATTGTGTCTTAAATTTTTTTTTTTTTTTTTTTTGTGTGACCTTTGTTAATACTATAAATGCTACTTCTGTTAGATAAGCGCAAGGACACCATAGATTACATACCGGGAGTGAAGGCTATCGAACCAAGCGACCTTATGTCATACCTTCAAGCGGCTGACATAAGCACGGTGGTACACCGGGTAATTTACCGGGCTTTTGAGGATCTGAAAAAGGCTGACATCATTATCTGTAACACGGTCCAAGAACTAGAATCTGAAACACTTTCAGCACTACATGTCAAACAGCCAACCTACGCAGTTGGACCCATTGTCTCTGCTGGATTCAGCAAGCGGACCGTGTCCACAAGCCTCTGGTCCGAGTCGGATTGCACCCAGTGGCTAAACACCAAGCCCAATGGGTCTGTTCTGTACGTTTCATTTGGAAGCCATGCACGTACTGCTAGTAGAAAAGATATTTTGGAGATAGCTCATGGTATTTCACTGAGTGGGGTGAATTTCGTTTGGGTGATCCGACCCGATATCGTGAGCTCCAATGAAACTGAAATTCTTCCCGCTGGATTCGTAAAAAGCATGAAAGGAAGAGGATTAATTGTGCAATGGTGTAGCCAAATTAAGGTGATTTCACATCCGGCGATTGGGGGATTTTTATCGCATTGTGGATGGAATTCGGTACTGGAAAGTATATGGTGTAGCGTGCCATTGATTTGTTTTCCATTATTCACCGACCAATTCACTAATCGGAAATTAGTGGTTAACGATTGGAAAATTGGGATTAATCTCACCGATGAGGCATCAATCACTAGAGAAGAAGTGGCAGAGAAGATTAAACGTTTAATGAGTGGAAAAAGTTCAGAAGAATTAAGAAATGCAGTTAAGGAAGTGAGAAGTAGACTAGAGAACGCATTAGAAACAGATGGATCATCTCATAGAAATTTCAATCTTTTCATTGAGGATTTGAAGGCCAAATTGCAGAATAGATATGGGCCAGGGGATGAATCAACAAATCATGTTTGGGCACTGTAAGCAAACAATTTAGTGCTTATTTAGTTATAAAACCAATGCGCTAAGAAGGCCCATTAATTTTCCTTGCAATTTTTCTGTGTCATTTTATCCACCCTGCAACTACTTGTTCATATGAATATGAACGAAAAGATATAGAATTGTTTTTAGATTTATAGTCTTGATTTTAAAAGGTAAGACATGATCTACATACAGAGCAGTATTTATATTCCCTGCGGGGATACTGAATGTACGTGGAAAGGAAAATGGAGGAGAGGCGAGGAAAGCCACACACCATAACGATCGCATTACCATACCAAGGTCATATTTCACCATTTACCAATCTAGCCATAAAACTTGCTTCGAAGGGCTTCATCGTCACAAGTGTCAGACTGAATTTGTTCGTCACATGTTATCTCAATCCCACCATAATGATTCTAGTACTTGACTCGATTTCTTCGGCGATGCACCGGTCTTGACATGCATTACACCACCATCTCTGACGTTTTTCTATGGAGTTTGATTGACTTCTCAACTTGGAAGAGTTCTGGGAATCTATGTTGAGAGATTTCCCCTTCGAGTAGATGAACTTATTGGAAACATTATCTAGTCTGATCCATCTTCAGTCCATTTCTTGATTGCTGACACATTCTAGTCAGGGCCTGCAAGAATTGCCAAGAAGTATGATACTGATTTTTTACCAACAGAATTCAAGAATGATATCAAAGATTAATTCCATCGTGCAATCGAAATGAGGTTCTTTCAAATCCCCCTGTTGGAGGGTTCATAAGACATTGTGGGTGGAATTCAATATTGTAGAACATATTTTCCAATGATTTGTTATCCAGTTACATATGATCAACCTCCAAATAGAAAATTAGCAGTCGATGATTGGAAGATTCGAAGATGGGATATCAGTTACAACCGAGGAAGTTGCAGACAAGATCAAGAGCTTGATGAATGGAGAAACATCGAATGGCTTGAGGCAAGAGAATGAGGAAGATTTTGCAGGATGCATTGAGGATAGATGGATCAACACAGATATTTTGATCAATTCCTTAAGGATTTGAAAGCTAAAGAACTTGCTTAATTTCCATTTCCATGTATTGTGACATTTTACCTATAGTCTGCTTTTAAATTTTTCAAATTTAGCTAATCAATTTAATTAGTCATAAAATTATCTAGTGAAGTCCGCAAAGAAAACCACGCATCCAAAAAAATTTCAAAATTAACCACTGAAAGTATACTTGTCATAAAAATTGAAAGAGAAGCATTACACATAAGATTAATGTATCAAGGAAGCTCAAATTTAAATAGTTACAATGTTAGTTTACGATATTGTATTGAGGAAGTTCAAATTTAAACATTTACAATATTATTCTTGTTATATGTCATTACAAAATATACACGAAAGTAGATAGTAAATCTTGGGTCGATTGTATTCCTCGCTTTATTTAAAGTGAAGTTCGCCACTTGAATTAAATGAAAGATTTTCTTCTTAAAAAATAAAAAATTACTATATAATTTTCTGCATTAGAGGACCAAATAGTTGAACTAACATGCCAAAGCTAGGATCCTAGGACCACTTTATTTGAGCTCAAAATTTATGACATGTTTTATCCACTCAAGTACATGATATGTATAAGAGGCCAAGTATAATATACTGTGGTTGGAATTCGGGGAGCAGTTTTTTTTTTTTTTTTTGACAGTTCGTTCCCCAATTTGTTCAAAGTGTTGTCACCAAATTGGTCACTATGGATGCTTCAATTCCATGGAGATTTGTAAATATTACAGTATGAGGCTAAGCTAGTGCTTCAAGGTTTCTATGCAACATGATTTGCCAGACATTCGTTTTCAGTTTTTGTATAAATTATTTTGTTCAATTATCAATTCTGCATCTTTCAAAGATTATAAGATTCATTAAATATAAGGAAAACTATATCAGCGGTCCCTAACCTTTTCAATTTTTGCAAATTTTACCCTAACTTTCAATTTGAACCAATAGAGGTCCCTAACGTTTCAAAAACATGCCGCTAGAGTCCAAATTGATGATTTTCATTTATTTGACCGTTAGTTGATCAAAAAATTGATTTTGACCAAATTTAGTAAGGGCAAAATAGTAATTTTATAATTTTAATATTTAAAAAAATTGCTACTCTTATAAATTCTCTTCCCCACACCCATGCCCATCCCCACCCCGCCACACAAGACAAAATCCAGAAAAAATAGCAACTTCGTCGTCACCACCCACCCCAACCTTCTTTTTCTTCCATAGCCACCACCACCTTCCCCACCTATTTCACCTTCTTCTCCAACCTTATCCCCCCACCCCACCACACCAATCTCTACCTCCATTTTCTTGATTTTTCTCTATTTCACACAGAAATTATTTATTTTTCTTTGCACTAAAAAATCGGGAAGAATAGAATCAATTCTCACCAATCTGTATTGCCTAAGTTTGATTCTAGAGCGTTTACATGTCGACGGAGCCAAAAATAGGGTGGATTTCGAGGGCATCATCGTCGCAGCTGCACTGCTGCGATGGCACAGCCTTGTCAACGACTTGTACACGGCCAAAACCAAGATGTTCACTACACTACATGAACAACATCAACACACAACAACGTACATCGAGAATTCCTCAAGTTGTATCACCAATTTGGGTTTTTTTTGGTAAAAATGGACATGAATTCGACTATGACTATCAAAGTTGATAACAATCCATCGGACATGTCCACCTCTGCCAACAGTTCGGACCAACCCATGGTGGGTGGCGATGTCTTAAGCAACTCTTGATCGAAATTTGGAGGTTACATGATTTGTTGTGAGTTTTTGTAGTTTGCTGTGGGCATTTCTTTGTTTTTTCGATGGACTGCGTCGGAATGATAGTGGAGGTGGTGGAGAGAGGGAGTTGTGGTGGTAGTGGTGGTGACAATGGTCAAAGGTGACGGTGGTGGTTGGATGGTAGTGCCTCGCCAAAAAAGAAGAAAAGAGGTTTAGGATGGGGATTTATATATTTATATTTATTTTTTGGTTTTTAATTTAATTAAATAACTTATTTAATATGAAAAAAATATAAAGTACCATTTTGCCCTTTTTAATTTGGTCAAAATTGATTAAATTTTCCATTTTTTGGTCAAGTAACAGAAAAGTGAACGAAAATCTTCCATTTGGACTCCAGATGTATATTTTTTAAAGGTTGGTGACCTCCGCTGGCACAAATTGAATATTAGGATAGAATCTGCAAAAATTGGAAATGTTAGGAACCGCTACTTCAATTTTCCCTTAAAAATATAAAGTTACAAATTATAATTTAGTTGTGTGCTTCATATTTGTAGACCAATAGATTGGTATAACTTTGTTCTAGGTTTCAAGCCTCGGATATTACTTGGCAGCTTGTGAGTAATCTATTCAGAGCTCGGCAGCACCAAATATTTCCTCCTAGAGAAACCAAAAACTGTCACATTATAACAGTTTTCAAGATAAAAAAGAGAGACAATAGGAAAGAATAAACAGGCCATCTCTGCACTTGTTTTTCAAGTTCATCAATCACTGGTGCGGAGATCCAAGCAGACAAAAATGTAGTCATCAGAGAGAGAACGGCTGATAGAAATCCGCAGGCCCAAGTGCCAGTATATGATTATGGTTGTATTCTTTTCCTCAACTCACTCTAAACTAAGGTTTAGAACCATGAAGACTGCCGACAAGAGAAGAGTATACAATGTCATCAGGCGTCAAACCAGCCTCAATCATCTCGTCATATAATTTGAAAGCTTCATCTGATCTTCCCTCTTTTGATAAGCCTGAAATCAATGCCGTGTACGACACAATACTTGGAATTAATCCCTTTGTAGGCATCTCTTTGAACAGCTTCAGAGCCTTGTCTATCTGTCCGACTATACATTCTCCATGGAGAAGAGAGGTGTATGTATAAACATCTGGCAACAATCCCTTAGGTTCCATCTCCTTTCTTAGTATATGTGCTTCCTTCATCTTACCTTTCTTGCAATATCCATCTATCAAACTATTGTATGTCACAGTATTTGGTTTTTCTCCCTTATTCTCCATCTCATGGAAAATCCTCTTTGCTTCAACAAAATTCCCTTCCTTGCTGTATATATCAATCAGAGTAGTGTAAGCAACAGTGTTTGGGGCCACGCCATTATCTACCATTGAGAACAGTAAACTTTTTGCTTCCTCGTGCTGATTTAGTCTACACAACCCAGTGGCAATTGTGTTGTAAACATATACATCTACTTCAAGTCCTTTCTGTTCCATAACACCTTGAAGTCTCCTAGCTTCACAGATCATCCCTTGCTTACAATAACCATCCATCAGTGTATTAAATATTACACGGTTCAAGTCAATTCCTTTACTTTGCATCTCATTGAGCAAAGTTTCAGCTGCATCCATTTTCCCAGCTTTGCACACACCATTTATAAGAGAACCATAAGTTTGAACATTTGGATCAAGGCCTTTCTCCACCATCTCGTCGAACAAAGCAAATGCCCTTTTCACATTACCCAACTTACAGTACCAACTAATCATTAAAGTGTAGACATGGACATCAGCCTCTACTCCATTCTCAATCATTTCCTCAAACATTTTCTCAGCGTCTTGAATCTTGCCAGACCTCAAACGCCCATCAATCAAAAGAGTATAAGTTGCCACGTTGAAGTCCACTCTTGCTTCCTTCATTGCAGCTAAAATATCTTCCACTCCACTAAAATCGAACTTTTTTACATATGCATCTATTAATGTATTGTAAGTATATGCATTAGGTTTGATCCCTTTACCAACCATGTCATCCATCAATTTTCTCGCTTTATCAACCTCTCTTCTTTTACACAAACCATCAATCACCATAGTCATTGAATAAACTGTAATTTCCACATCTGACTCCACCATTCTTTGAAAGAAATTAAAAAATAACTCAGATTTATTGCATCGCTTGAGTGCAATCAAGTAAACCATGCAAGATCGCTCATCAATCTTATATTCATTATTAACCATATGTTCAAAAACCTCCAAACCCTCCTCAAACCTCTTATTATCAGCATAAACTCTAAATAACATATCAAAGAGCTTCACAGTGATTTTGGGTTCTTCACTACTTTCACCCACTAATGAAGCTATCTTTGAAACTGGGCATCTAAGATCATCATCAACAACAACAGCATGCAATATATTCTTGGCCTCTGCAAATTTTCTGGTTTTGAATAACCTCAAAATGAGTGTAATATGAGCTTGAAGATTTGGTTTCTGACGCGTGAAAGACTGATTGGTTTGCAGGAATTTGAAGAAGTGCAAGCAAGACCAGGCTGGAACAAGCGGATTTGAGAGAACGAGGTTGATTATGCTGGAATTAAGATTTGAAATCAGAGCTGGTGGGATTAGGAGAGATTTTGGAGTAGAACTAATCAAGGCTTTTGAGACCAAATTGGCGATTCCATGATCTGATTTTGAAGCTAAATTCGTACAGAAAACTTTATTCACACTATTGTAAAACTTTTGGGTTGACATTGATTTTTGTGATACAGTAGGCTTGGAAAACAAGAGACAACGAACAGAGCTTAATCTTTTGCTTCAGAAATTTGATGCTTGGCCAAGTACTGAACATAAGAAACAATCTACATACAACACAATAAATGCACATTTTCCATCCAGGAAGCTCTGTCTACTTCTTGTTCTCTCAACTGGAAAAACAATCACATGAATCTGTTAATGCAAGGTATCCAAGCATGAGACATCAACTTTTTTATACTAAGGGACAAATGCATGGGAGTCCCACAGCCTTTGGATAATTTTGAATTCGGATTCTCAATCTTTATTTCTTGACATCTAGGTCTTTGTCTCAATGGGCAAAATAGACACAGATATTTTTAACAGATAAAATTAGGATGTTTTCATACTACCAATAGCTGAAATTTCATCTAGGTTGACATCTAGCAAAAGAAACAAGTTCATGTATATTCGTGTGTGTGCAAGAGAGAAGGATAAAATTACCTGTAGACGGCAAAGAAGAGCCAAACAAATAAATTAATAGAGTATCGATGGATCTCTGTCTCTATGGACGAATGTAATGTTTTGATTTGAACTATTTATTGGGAGTCTCATAACAAAAATTGCTCATATACACCTACATACAACAATAACAAAATACTATAAAAAATGAAACAAGTTTTTACAATTGTTGCCTACAGCTTTTCATACTTACGAAACGCAGTATAATTGCCACATTATCAATCTTATAAAGAGCAATGCAACATTTCATCAACACGTGGAGGGATTCTACAAAGTCAGTACATGAGAAGAACAAAACTAGAGAGATTGGCATAGATGGAACAAGATTACAAGGTATACCACAATAAAAAGGAATCAATATCATTAATATACAGATTTTGAAAAATTAGTAAAACCTGCAAGTAATAGAAATAACGAATACATCTATTGGATGATGATATGCTATCAAACGATAACAAATCCATCAAGTAGTTTTCACTTTTCATGATATACCACATCCATCTGGCACAATTTTAATGAACACATAAGAAAATTGGATGAAGATGTGCCATGAATTATTTACACCATGCGCAGTAAGTTTGCTTTTGGAATTTGGAATGGACACAGAACTCTAAACTGTAGATATAAATAATAACAGTATAATAGTTTCGTAATTTCATTTTGAAGAACTCCAATTTTATCCTGGCAAAAGTAGTGCAAGTTCAGTTCGTATTAACATCCTAAAAAATTATAAGTTCAGTCATGATGGTCAACTTTTTCATTTCTTTCGCAGAATCCTCATCCAATTGCTCCATCAGCTCCACATTATGGAATTCACAAACTTAAAACTCAGTTTATAAACAATAAATAAACCATACACTTCATTGATAAAAAAAAAAAAACTGAATGAATAAGGAGCAATATCTAATTCAATCTATGTATAAGAATTAAAATACACCATTGTAAAATAAAATCAAATGAAATACCCATTGAAATTGCAGAAACAAAATAATAAAAACGACAATAATTTACCTAAACAGCTAAACAGGAGGGCAGAAGACGGCCGGATTGTTCGCCGGCTGTTAATTTGGCAATACCAGAGACTGAGATGAAGGAAGATGGGATTGATTTGGGAATGGGGCGTAAATTGATTTTGAGAAATATGGGTTAGATTTTGGGTTCAATTTGGAATTTGGGAAACTGGGTAAATTTTAATTGGGCCATAATTAAAATTTTACTTGAGCTTAAAAAGCTAATTGGCCTGGTATACTTTGCCCATGTTGCAGGTATGCGCAGTTGGGCTCGAAATTAGGGTTTGTTTGATGTAGATTTTTTGAGAATAAATTTTGTGAAAAGTGATTTCTTTAAAAAAAAAAAAATGTCATTAAAAAGGAAGAAAAATTATGGGTCCTTGTATAAAATTATTCTATTAAAAAATGCGTGATTGAAAATGAGTTTGAATAAAAATGAGTTTTTAAAAATGCATACCAAACATGGCTTATTTCTTATTTAAAAAGAAGTTAAATTTTTCTTATTAGTTAAAATAAGTTTAAAGCGATATTTAATAACATAAATAACTTAAAAATGAATTTAGTTTACATTTATAAGAGTATTTGAACTGGTTTGACTAGAGGATTTTGAAGGTTATTATTTCTCTTCAATTTGATGTTTTGAGTTTAATTCGACGACTTTGGTTTAGTTTAATTAATTGATTATTTAAGGTCAAATCAATAATTAATTTTAACCGTATATTTTATAGGATGCATAATTTTTATAATTTTTCAACAACACATTCATTAACTTTTATCAATATCTAATGTTTAGATGACCAAATAGGGACTAATTTGCTAAGAGTGTTCTCTACTAGTTTGCTTAGAAAGACTTTGAAAAAAGATTTTTTTTTTTTTTTTTTCGATGGACTGTGTAGGAATGAATACGTTACAAAAATTATCTCATTAAAAATATTGTTAGAAAAATTCAGTAGGACAAAACCTTGATCAAGAAAAAAAAGATTACAATGTCTATTTACTCTTCTTATGATAACATCACTTGAACAATATGCCATACATACGTTACATCATTCTAGAATTTATATAAATAGCATTAATAGGCATACCACAAGAGTTGATTATAACAACATTTATCGGATGCACATCGAATTTACGCATTGTCATAAGACTCGTGATTGCATCCACCAAAAGAAAATTTATTCATATATATAAGTCTTTGCGAAATTTATTATGTTAAGAGTTGTGCATTACATGTTAGGTGTTCTAATTCACTTTTGCATAAGTATACACATTTAGGTGTTCAGATTATAGTTTCAAAAACTTCATGCTTCTACACAAAGTTCAATTTTGTGTAGATTACATCTTTTTATATGGTAAATTATTTATGTGTCGGTATTCTTTAATAGGTTTCCTTCAATATACCCGCTATAATTCATAATATGAAGCGATACATTATAAATAAAAGTGTTGTCAACCACTCTTTCTTTTCGATTTCATTTATTTTTTCATAATTTATTGAGATATTTCAATTTTTAATATTTCAAGTACCTAAACCTCTTTTCAATTTTACAATTTTGTTATGTCTATATACTCATCAAGAGTATATGCCTATTCAATGAGAGCCTCTTTACTGTTTGCTTCATTTTCTTTTGAATTTTTTTATCTTGGAATCGAATTTTTATTATGGTTTAGGCATGTTATTGATTTATTTAATATAATGTTAACAAATTGTCCATTCGGTAAGACAATTCAAGTTGAAACATTTAAAGTTGATGTAGGGGATATTATTAACCTATTTTATCAATAAATATTTTTAAATGAGTTATCTTTCGAACTTCTGATTCGAATTATCTTGTACGAGGATCGAAATGATATAATGGTGCATTATGTTTATTATTTTTAATTTCTAAATTCCTCTCCCAAACGAGGAGAAAATTGTCCAATCAAATTGAAAGTTAGGATACCGTTTTATAAAATATCACCAATTAGGGTTTAAAATAAGTAATCTTGTGAACTTCATGTTGCAAATATATAGCACCACTATGAAATCATCTAGTAGATAATAAGTGAATAAATTACAAATAAAATCAATCAATTTAATTAAGTGATATATAATTATTAAATTATATATTTATAAATATTAAAATTCACGATTTGACATATCTAGACCCATAAGAATTGGATAGACAAACACGTACAATTTTACGTTCTTGCAATTAAAAGGTGGCCAACAATTATTAGAAGACCGGATAATTTGTAATGACATAGAATAATGGCGGCTAATATTTTAACGATGATGAAGAAATCTTACAATTAATATTTCTTCTTATTTTTTAGGAAAAAATTTCGACATAAACTTAATCCTAACTTTGACCAAATCCTACTCTATTGTCGATTGACAATTGTTCCACACGTTTTGGAATTAGTTTGAGAGAACGCGAGTGAGCTCGATATCTGTTGTCAACGTCAACATTACCAAAAATGAGGTCAACATGACCTATTGTGAAATGTAAAATAGTGGTTGTGGCCAAAAACATGTGAAGGAAATTTCCTCATTTTTAGAAATGTTAAAACAGGGTAGGCAATAAGTGCAGAGAAGTTTATCGAAGGAATTTGAAGAGAGACAAAAATCAATTATCCTTTAATCACAACCAATTCAGGTCACATTCTTATCTTATATAAATCAAATATATCTATTTTCATATATGAAAAATCTTGAATTATGACCTGAATTATGAAGAGTTTATGAAACTTCGACATTTCTGAAAATGTAATATTAATGTATAGTAGTTATGATTTTTCAGCTTAAGTTAGCCTTATCCAATGAGGTAAATTGGGTCGATCAGGTTTGGTCGTTCTTAAATCTTAAAGTGCTTGATTTCCCAAGGTTTGTTTATTGGCATATTCTCTCCAAAACAATTTTGTAGCAATCTTGGTCCTTAAAGACGAATTTTCATGCTAAATAATAAAAAAAGAAAAAAAAAATTATTAAAAAATCGGTATATTCTACCGTCCATAATTAGGAAGGAACATGATATGAGCTCTCGATGGGTACACTTACGTACCCATGGCACAACTCGGAATAAAAGAATTAAACAAGTTGTGATGTTCTTCAATTGTGCTCCCGATGGATACACTTACGTACCCGTGGCACAAGGAATAAAAGAATTAAACAGGTTGTGCTGTACTTCGATATTGTTGAATAGACCTGCCTAGTATTATAAAGGTAATGATTAATAATACGTAGTTATCAAGTTCCTAATAGATATTATCATTTAGGCGCTGGCTTATTACCATGTGGCATGTGCTTAGCACTTCCTATTTTTCATATATTCTAATGTTACCGTCACCAGTTAGTTTAGACGCCCACTGTTTTGTTTTTGTACTAGGTTGTTTCTGACTTAAAAAATATTTTTAATGTTTTGAATAAATATAAAATGTTGTAACATGCAAGTTCAGTAAACAAAACCCATAAATTATATTTTCTTACTGTATGAGTCGGCTCTTCTTAAATTTTTTTAATAGATCAAGCCCATTCTCGGGAGAAAAAAATAATAAAAAAATAAAAGAATCTACGTATTAAGCGTGTGTTTGTCTCCTATTATTGTAAAAAAAAAAAAAAATGGAGTAATGAATAATATTTTTAAAGAATGTGTGATTCATAAAGTATCATCGGATTGCACTTTCACTTCGCTTAGTCACATTCACTAATGTTAATTTTATATATCTGTACATTTTTTTTCCCATATGAATTTCATATGATTGGGAATTTTAAAGGTAAAATAGTGGACCTCGATTAGCACTCTGATCTGCAATTAGATTGGTAGATCTACTTGTTTGCATTATATGTGTACTAACTAAATTTATTAATCTAACTCCTGGGACCTAGGTTGACCATTTAATTATTTATTCCGACTTTTAAGTAAACAATATTTAATTTAACACTTAATGGATCGAGCGTTCCTAATTTAAGATTTATTTCTTGAAACATACATATTGAAGGGACCACGAGCTGCTCAAACAATAAATATTTTTTGAGAATTGATTTTGTAAAAAGTGATATTTTTGAAAAATGTGTAGTTAAAAAAATAAGAAAATCTACATTTCTGCGTACAAATTTATTTTATTGAAAAAATGTGATTAAAAAACGAGTTTGGAAAAAAAAGAATTTTTGAAAAATCTATCCCAAACATGGCTTTAATACAATTGGCGCACTATTATTTATAACGAACTAATCACAGTCAGAGAACTATCTTTATTACAAGCAACTGAGTATTTAACTAAACCCACAACCTTAAAATATATCCATATTACGTCAAGACCTTATCTCAAATCAATTTAAGAATTAATTTTCACTAGAGATTTTGTTAATTTAAGAGTTATAATCAGAGTATCGAATTATCGTTTACCGTCTTAGGAGAAAATGCTAATCCACTCAATTGTATTTTCCCAATTTAAATCTTATGGTACCCTCTTTATTAAATTTTTTTTTGTAACCTTCGTACGGTGTAGGAATGAAGGTTCTCCCTTATTCCATGTTTTATGTTTTGATGAAAAACAAATTCAAAATCAATTTATGGTACCCTGTTTGATGAAAAATCATAATTTGATTGAGATTTATCTACGCCATTGGCTTGAAGGTTGACCTTTCGGCCCTTCCGCTAGCACCCATATATGTACTGCTATTGCAGACTGAGGAGGTAAGAAGATTTTACATATTTAATTTGTACAATGTAACATTGTATTTACTTAGTTTTTATTTTTAAAGAATTTTACACGAAATATTAACTTATGTACAATTTTAATTCCACCTATTCATCATGTAATCGGTCCCAAGGCAAGAAAATGATAAGGGTGTCTACCATTTCAATTTATTATTATTATTATTATTTTATCAAATACTTCTACAATTTTCCCCCCTCTCAATTTCACAACTTACAAATATGCTACTTCATCACATTCCCAAAAACAATAAAAAAATTAATATGAATTAAAGAAAAAGTAAGAAAATATTTAAAAAGTTTGCCAAATACTAAGAGCCAAGTTGGTGGGGGCGAGCCAAGGTGACTTTTTCAGAATGAGCTCACTTGTGCTCAACTCGCTCTGAAGAAAGCACATGTTAGCCAGTATAGTAGGTTGAGCCGAACCGACTTGCATCGATCCATTCATATCCCTAAATATAGATATAAAAATTCTTTTAGTTTATGTTTTTTTCGGACATACTATCAAGAGAGAAAACTTTAAAAAATAATTAAAAAAAATTAAAACACATTCAGATGGCCTCAAATATTTATTAATCAAAAATTTGAACTTTTCTTCCTCAACCTCTATGAAATGTGACAAATTCATCAATATTTTTTTAAAGGATAATCCATACCCAACCTTCCAATTATTTAGCAAAACTCACCATTCCTTCTATTTTGACCATTAAATGATGGAATTTTCCATCTAGTGAAATAAATAAACATAAGAGAAGCAGTAAAATAATAAAAAAATAAGAAAGAATTGCAAATGAAGCATACCTTTTAAAAGTACAAATAAATCATACTTAATACAACTAAATACATATTAACACATTAAAAAGAGAATTTAGAAAATTCTCATCTTCTCCAACCAAGCACCCCACCCCCACCTAATCGATCCCCATCTAGGATCAAACACCACTTCCACTAATGTAATTATTGTCGATAGTGACTCAGCGATCTAGGCTACTGAAATCTTATCTTGTTGTTTATTTATTTATTTTTATTTTTTCAAAGTAATGGTCATATCGTTGTCGCCCGTGATTTGCATTTGTCGAAGTGGTGTTTGGCTAAAATGGGGTGGATTAAGATTGGCGAGCCTAGTTGGGGAAGGTGAAAATTTTAATTTTAATTTTATGTTATATATTAATGTGTATTTAATTGTTTTAAGTATGATTTATTTGTACTTTTGAATTGTGAGGAGAATCCATTTGTAATTTTCCATTTTTTTTTGTTTTACAGTATTTTTTTTATGTTTATTTATTTCAAGAGGAGCGAATCCGCCATTAATGGAAAAAATTGAGGGAATGACGAATTTTGTTATATGTAATGCCGTTGTTTGACAATTATTCTTTAAAAAATTCTTTATTTTTCCATACTCATCTTTAACCACAAATTCTCATAATAAAATTTCACGTAAATCCAAGTTTTTCTACTTTTTAATAACACATTTTCCAAAAAATTACTATTCAAAAATTCATTTTATACAAAAATGGTTGTCAAACATGAGTATGATTTAATGGTTGAAAATAAATTATGCAAAATTAATAATAAATAAATTATGCTAAGAAAAATTAATAATAATTTTGTTACAATTTTTCCTCTATTCAACGAAAATTGCAATTTTTCCTCTATTCATTTAAGCAGTTTAGTCCCAGTTTGTCTCATTTTTTCAACTCTTTTTTAATATATTCATTTTCAACCATACATTTAGAGTTTGTTTGATGGACTTTATTTTTCCATGAAAAATGTCACTTTTTTCACTCAAATTCTTATCTTGAAATGTTTGATTTAACTCCAACTTTTGGTCATGGACTATATTTTTCTCAAAAATAAAGAAAATATTTTCTTCAGGCAAGGGTGATTTTTATTATCTAAGTAATTCAGTTTCTCTCATATTTCCACCAATAAAAAATGGACAAGTATAATATTTTATAGATTAAAAACCAAATCAATTAAACACATTTTATTAATAATTTTCATACAAAATAAGTTCTAGGCAATTGAATTGTCTAAGACCCTATTTGATTGCCACTTTTTTTATGAAAAATATCACATTCGAGAAAAATAAATTTCATTTTGACCGTTTGATTGCAACGTGAAAATGAAAATCGAATTCGAAAGTACAATCATTTTAAGCTGCATTTTCTTTGTTTTCATGGAAAATGAATTTCTATGTATTTGATGAATTTTTATTTTCCAACTAACATAAAATTGAAATTCTTTTTCACTTTGACCTATCAAACAGACTCTAAAATTTATTTTCTTTCCATAAAAATTTCATGTTCGCAATCAAACGCGCCTTTAAAGAATGAAATATTCTATACGAAAACCAAAAATCTTTTCCTACTTTTTAACTACACATTTTTCAAAAACTCATTATTCAAGATAATATTAAAAAAAAAAATTTACCACCAAATAGGAG
>CAIGRB010087631.1:0-16683 GCA_903798255.1 Fraxinus quadrangulata | reverse complement strand
CCAATGGAAAAGGAATCCTTTTGGGGAAATAAAATAAAATAAAAATAAATAAAAGAGAGAGAGTGAGAGAGAGAGAGAGAGAGAGAGAGTGAGAGAGAGAAGCAGACCCGGACGGCAATAGGAAGGAAGAAATAATTCCAGTTTTTGTACAAGAATTTATGCAATAATCGTGGAATTAATCACGTCATGTCGTCAATTTATCGAGAGATTTACTTTACGCAAGAAAGAAGATAAAGAAAAATTGTTGGGATTCGTGAGACGAAGATTATCTTGTTTATTATTATTAAACTAAGTGATGTCTTTCAACTTTTATTTGTTTAATTTCAACATTATGAACAGTTAAATATTATTTATGTTAAGATAAACGATGTATCTTAGGGTTTTTAATATTTGTTTAATTCCAAGATTTCATGCCACTTTAATACGTGTCAATTAATTATTGTGTGTTTAATGCTTCAATTGTTTCAATTGTCTGCGTTACAATTGATTGATTTAGGGATAATATAGAGATCGAGAGGTGATGTATGATTTTAGCTCGTACAATAAATAACATAGGTATTATAAGAGATCGATAAATAATTATAAACCATACGATCTATATTGAATTCCTATATGTTAATGCATTCATATATGTGTGAAATTACATAGATATGCAATAAATTCGGACATATGAATATCATGTTGCTTGAGAGAGATCACAAGCTACGTTAAGTAATTAGATTCATTTTAAACAACGTAAGTGAAATCGAAAATTCTATCTACCTAACCTCATAATCTCGTTAATTTGATTTCGTTAATTAATTTAGTAGATTTTAGTTACAAATCACGATTTGATTTGATAATTGGTTACTGTTTTACTTAAATTAAAGCTATGTTAGTTTAAAAATTAATAGTAGTGTTTGTGGACGATAAATTCACTTTATTACTTGTCACGATTAGTAGTACACCTGTGGAATTGCACAAACAAGAACCCCCACAAACTTTGAATATAAATTCAAACTGGAGCAATGTGAACTCGGGTTGTTCACACTATGAAGAGTCTAAATCAGCAGTAAACGCCTACTGAAATGGATTCCTTCAAATGGGATCAGTTTCTCTGTGGCTAATTCTCCATTCAAACATTCAAGAACATGAAATACTCCATGTTCAGTTCTTTTCAAATTTCCGAATCCAAAAGTAGTTAGGTATCAGGCCGGGTGCTGCTTAGATGGACTAAAGGAACACAAACGTTCCACTTTTATAAAATGCCAATTTACACAGCCTGAATACTGTGGGCATGTGGATTGTTCCAGACCATAAAAGCTTTTCCATGTAGGGCAATATGCATGCAGGAAGGTCCAGAATGAGCCATAGGAAAGGCATGACCCACGTTATGTCCCTAATCTTGTGTGAGGTGGTTCCCGACTTCCCGTAACTCACTTTTTTTCTTTATTTCAAAATGAAGAGACTTTGAAGAGACTAATGAAATTCAAATGACGAACTAATGAAATTCAAATGACGAGAAAAGATTGAGGTGATGAGTAGAGAAAATTAGTTGATTAGGGAATCTTTGACATTCTTTTCTCTTTTACAGCATGTTTGACAACCATTATTATAGATAAATGAGTTTTGAATAGTGATTTTTAGGTGAATATGGTTAAAATATAGGGAAATGTTTTTTAGTATACGTGTAGAATATTTTATTGTGTGAATGTATGGTTGAAAATGATTTTGTAGAAAATCATAAAATAAATTAATGGGTATCAAACTGGCACTTAGCAAGTTTTTCTAATGATAATGAAATTCTGTCACCGATTTGTTGACATGTAGCGGAATCCTCAACCGAGATCGGATCCGCTGTCTCTATTTCCCTATCTTTGTGATTGTCTTGCCAACGAAAATTTAACACACAATTTTAAATTTACAAATGTAACACATAAATACGAAAAACAACGTGTCATGTGATGTGACCTGTCCTAACTTTAAAGACTTGGATACCNCAAATGTAACACATAAATACGAAAAACAACGTGTCATGTGATGTGACCTGACCTAACTTTAAAGACTTGGATACCTGGACAACGTCAAATGAAAACATAAAAATCAAAAGAATGTGAAACAATGGAACTCTTGTGCAGCATTATCAACTTTCTTGCTACTTACTTTATAAAAGTTGCAAATTCTACTAAATGACATGGACGATGTCTAAACTCACTCACATTTGATAGCTAACTTCAACCCTCGACTTCAAATTATATCAATTTAGTCATTCAATTTCTATTTTCATTATTTTACAAGATAAAAACTGATTATGGTTTTTTACGAAGGCTACTCGAGTTGGATCAGTTAAAAGATTGATTACATGGGGTCATGGCTCGTGAATTCTCACCAGAAGGGTTATTTACAAGAATATGGAAGCTTCGACGAGGCAGTGAGAGGTTGTGATGGTTTATTTCATGTTGCAGCATCAATGGAATTTGGGTTCCAGCTGCAGAAAGTGACGATAATGTACTAGACTTCAACCTATTGCAAAAGATGCATCAAAAGAAGTTAAGTGATAGAGACCGATAACAAATTATGCTTCGAAAAGGTGACATTAAGACTTTTAAATTCAAAATTTGATTTCCTTTCAAACATTTTGGAGCACTGTATGATCAAATGAGGATTATTAATACAATAATGCTACATGAACATCAAGATTGATATAATGTTACGTGACGTTCTATCATTGGACATTTTAAAACACTGTCAGCTATTTCCATCCAATCATCTACTGTCACATACAATTATGTCAAATTTTATTTCAAATATTTCTCACAAAGTAGCTTTAGTCTTATTAATATAGTCTTGTTTGTTATTTGGTGAACATATATAATACGCAAATGATAAACATTGTTATTAATTCATCATATCATGAATAATAAGGAAAAAATTAGTTGAGTTGAAATACATAAATTTACTTATATTTAAATAGGGTTTAGCGTAAATAATGGTTGATTAATTAAAAGTTACTTATTTTGATATTTGCTGAGGTTACTTCTGAAAAAAGTAACTTTTTTTACGTAAAAGTAAGAGAAAAATAATTTATCCTAATATGTTGTAGACGAAAAATAAATTTTAAAATCAATAACTTTTATTTTTATTTTTTAATTTTCAATAGTTTTTTTTAATATTGTTTAGTACCAAACACAGTATGAGATAATATACCCTATTTCTCCTTAATATTGTCCTATATCATCATTAATTTCTAATGATATATTGCATTATATAGGTTTTACGAAAGACACCCTAAAAGCATGAAACTGAAAGCCTAATCAAAATTTGAAGCCAAAACCATTTAGTTGGATAAAACACTTTTTAAAAATTTACTCAAAACATGTCGGGAAACAATTTTTGACTTTTTAAAAACACTGCCAAACAACCCTTATTCTTCTAAAAACACGATATATCTAGAAATTCAATAATTGTGTTTTAAACTGTGGGTTTGAACTTAGTATGCAATCTCTCACCTCATGGCACATTATTTTGTTAGAAGATGAAGCACTGAAGTTTTCTACCAGTCAACTCAATTCCCTACTCCTCCATGTGAGTCTCATTCTACTCAAATTAAGGATGCTTTGGAGATACCAATTCATAAAACTGTGACTAGACTGGGAGCAAGAATTTCATATGTATTTACCAAGAAGATGAATCACACAATCAAAAACTCCTCAATTTCGCGAAATTAGACTTCAACTTGTAAAGGAAATGAAACTATAAGTTCAAACAAAAGAACTTATGATACTACAAATGATACTTCATATGAGAAAGAATCAAGGCGTGATAAAATAGCAAGAAAATCAACTTCGTTTGGCCCAGATTTTCTAACTTATATGGTAAAAAATGATCTAAAAACTTTCGATAAAGTCATGTCTACACCGGAAGCACCACATTGGGAAGAAGCTATCAATAGTAAGATAGATTCGATAATTCAAAATTATACTTGGGAATTGGTTGATTTACCTCCCGGAAACAACCCTTTAGGTTATAAATGGATTTTTAAGAAAAAACTTAAATCGGATGGATCTATTGACAAAAATAAGGTTAGGTTCGTTGCCAAATGATATAGACAAAAAGAAAGACTTGACTTCTTTGATACCTACTTACCCATGATAAGAATCACTTCGATAAGGTTGTTAATTGCGATTGTAGCAATACATAACCTTGAAATTCATCAAGTAGATGTAAAAAGGGTATTCCTAAATGGTGAGTTAGAAGATGATATATACATGGAACAACTTAAAGGGTTCGTTTTTCCTAATAACAAACATAAGGTTTGTAAACTCGTTAAATCAATGAATGGATTGAAACAAGCTTCTAAACAATGGCACCAAAAGTTTGACAAAACGATGTTGTCAAAACGAATTTAAGATAAACGAGTGTAATAATTGTGTATATATAAAATATACACCAAATGTCTATGTAATTGTGTGTCTATATGTAGATGACATGTTGATAATGAGCAATAATCATAAAATGTTGTTAAACACCAAGAGAATGCTAACGAAGCATTTCGACATGAAAGACATCAGTGTTGCTGATGTGATACTAGGGATTAAAATCTTTAGAATACCGAAAGAAATAGTACTTTCCCAATCTCATTACATTGAGAGTGTAGTGTATAAGTATAATATACTTGAGGAAAGTCTTGCGAAAATCTCTATTGACCCAAGTTTACACTTAGTCAAAAATATGGGTGAATGTATGTCACAACTAAAGTATTCACATGTTATAGGCAGTCTAATGTAAGGCATGTAAGGCTTTGCTATTCCAGTTACACTCATCTAAGTTAGCTCTAGTCAAATTAGCAATGAGAATGAGGATAACTTCATTATTAACCATAGAACTACGGGACAGTCCAACCATTAACCATACTTAACCAAATTCGCTCATCCATAGATTTTAGGAAAGCTCTCATCCTCACTTTCCAATACACATAATTACTACCATCAAAATAGGGTGGGACTGGCAACGAAGTACTCATCTAGACAGTAAGGTCATACAAAATTAAGTTCTGATACCAATTGAAAATACGTAGTTTACTAACTAGGTTAGACCTCACGTGCGGAATAATACTAATTAAAACAACAAGTCATTTTTAATTAGTTTCTAGATTGTTGAGCATACAATATCTAATTTTTCTAAATTGAATTACCGCAGTTGCAATATTTAGAAAGCAATAAAGAACACAAAATTTGATGACGGAGAAACCCAACTGGGTAAAAACTTTGGGACCAAGCCAATTACCTCCACTATAAACAATGTGGGTTACAGTTCAATTCCAAACTAGTTACCCTAGCTGTTGTACACCCTGCAACTTCAAGCTCTGCTGTTTCTCCAGACTTACAATCTACTAAGCATATAATTTAATTTTAGTCACGAGTTTGAATATCGTAGTATTAATAAGAAAAGTAATAAACAATGAACATCGATATGATGACGGAGAAACCAACTGAGAAAAACTCTAGGACCAAGCCAATTACTTCCACTATAGACAATGTGGGTTTCAGTTCAATTCCAAACTAGTTACACTAGCTGTTATAAACCCTGCAACTCCAAGATTTGCTGCTCATTCCAGCCTTGCGATCTACTACCGTAAATACCATCTAACCAACCCGCTAGACCTCCTGATCTACCTCTTACAGCTTCCAAGTTCTGCTGTACTTACAGACTCACAATCTTCTACCAAGATATGCTGTCTCAGTCTCACGATCTTTTGCACACGTCTCTTCCAAGTGGATACCCATGAATCACCTATTTTTATTCTTCTTCCATCGCTTGAATCCCTTCCTTAAAGTTTTATGGAAGCCTAGTGTTTTGAATGAATGAAATTTGATGTTTTCCCAAAACTCGATTGCTGGATCACAAGAATGATGTGGATGAATCAATCAATAAATTGTGTTCTTGGATTTCTCAAAAGATGATATAAATATTTTATACCAACGAGGAAAAATGAAGCAACCACCATATTTTCGTGCAAGGGCATCTATATTTATAGTTGGAGGTGTATGAGTAGTATGAGCCGTGTAAAACTTTCCAAAATCAGCAATTAAGATTTTTCGGATCAACCGATTCTCGAATGAGAAGCTAGTGACAGGTGAGCGACACACTGTCGCTCGAAGGAGAGCTCAGTGATAGATTTTTGTCGCTCGAGCAGTGTCCATGTGATAGGCTAGCGAAAATGTGGTGCCGTGTTTCTCCTCTTTTCATACTCGAACCCTAGACATCATAACCCATACAAATTGTACCATAGGTCCTTGACTTTTACAACACATTACAAATTAATCCTTTTGTCCACAGAATCATCAACACTAAACACCTAACACTAATTAAAGTGTACATTGAGAAGAATTCTATTCGAAATGATATTGTTATGATTTCTATCATTGATGACATATTCGATGTTCATGGGACCCTAGACGAACTTACACTTTTCGTGGATGCAATTGAAAGGTAAATCATTTCAGTGCTCTTTTCACCTTAGTGTCTCATAGTTGATAGCATGCACATTTATCTATCGGATATCTTCATGTGTAGATGGGATTTTAGTGTCATAGATCAGCTACCAACGCACATGCAACATTGCTACAAAGCTCTTTTAGATGTTTATGTCGAAATTGAGGAAGAGCTAGGGAAGATAGAAAAGTTTTGCTTTGTTCACTACGTGATAGAAGAGGTAATAAATTTATTGCTAACTAAACTCGTTATTTTTGCTATACATCAAAATGTAAGCTTAATAAACATGTGTTCCAATTTGTAGACGAAAAGACTGATGAGATCATATTTTCAAGAGGGAAAATGGGTGTACAGTGGTTATATTCCAACACTGGAAGAGTATTTAAAAGTGGGAAAACTATCTAGCACTTGCTTATTGTTATCTGCAACAATGTCTATTTATATGACAAATTAGTACAAAACTAAAATTACAAGTGTTAAATTTTTAAATTATTCTTATTGAAATTTTCGGTTTAGGGTTTAGACTCCACCTCCAAAACCCCCAGGAAGGGGGCTTTCTGCTCCTTCCAACCCCTCGACAACCTCACTGCAGAGGTCGATTTCACGTACTGGCTCGCACAGATACAATAAAACTTAATATAATTTTCTTAAAACGTTTATAATTTGATATCTCGTTGAACGATAGGAAAATTGAAATTAGACACAAATCTCTATTCATTGACGATGGTCCCTGCAAACATAACATATTGATTTAGCAGTGGACTAATTACTGGATCTTAACTTGTTGTGTTTGAGTGTGTTGTTGCAATCTGAGCAGAAAATAACTGCAGTTGAATGCTACATGAATCAAAACAATGGTGCCTCAAAAGAGGAGGCATTTGCAAAACTTCAAGAACTAGCTATGAATGGATGGAAAGATATATATGAAGAATGCATTCATCCAACCGCGGGGCCAGCCCCGACAACCCTTCTCCTGGAAATAAGCATCAACCATGCGCGTATCGAACATCTTGTGTACAGAGACATAGATGATTATACAAAGTCTGAAGTCAAGTTAAAAGATATCATAACATGTGTACTAGTTCTACCTGTGTCACAATATCGTGATCGATCGAGTGATTAATTGTAGTAATAATTGCAAAATACTGACGGCATGAGTCTCTACCCGAATCTAGTTGTAGCTTCCATCCGTGTTATAAATTTGCAAGTTATCTTATTTATACAGTTCGTCACTAATATGTCGCTAGCAATGAAATTTCCTTCTTTCTTTTGTGAGAACGTGTTTGGATAGCCTATTACATTCTCATGACCTGGCAAGATATTATCAAGGAAAATGCCTCGAGAGAACCCCCCAAAGACTTCGAATAATAAACTCCAACTGAAGCAATGTGAACTCAAGTTGTTCACACTCTGAAGAGTCTAAATCAGCAGTAAATGCCTGCAGAACTGGATTCCTTCAAATGGTATCAGTTTCTATGTGGCAAGTTCTCCATTCAAACTTTCAAGAACATGAAATACTCCATGTTCTGTTCCTTTCAAATTTCTGAATCCAAAAAGTAGGTAGGTATCATAAATTGGCATTTTTTCAGAGTATTAAAAGCAGGGGCGGATCCAGGATATTAAGTCAGCTAGGGCGGTCACTGATGGCTGCAATAATAAGATTGTTTATTAATATTTAATTAAATAATGTTAAAAAATTTCAATCAATATATAAATGCATTAAAACGTGAAAAAAGTCCTATGCATTTGAAAATATAATCCAATACAACTTAAAATAATAAGCAAAAAAATACATTTTCCGATCATACATGTACGATCAAGTTTTAAATTTTTTACTAATTCAAACGAAACAGTTTATACGTAAAGCATGATTAGATGGTAAAGACAAGCACCGAGTTTAGGCGAAGGTTATGCAAAATTTTGAAAATAATGATTTTTAAAACTAAAACTATTTTTCACCTAAAAAAAAAAGTATTTTTCGAATTTTTAAAATAATAAAGAACAACACTTAGATTGTCCAAATTTGGATTTTATAAAATAAATTAATAAAACATAACAATAAAAAAATATATATCATAGAATAAAAATTTGAGTCGATAAATTTTTAAAGAAATTATTTCGAAAACGTAAACTAATAATATATAATTGTTTAGTTATTCTTTATTGTAATAAAAAATTAAACAAAAAGAAGAAGAGCGAAGAATTGAACCCCATATTTCCAGTGCACAAAATGGCCCCTTTACCATATGAGCTATCCTTCTTTTTGTTGAATATGGGTACAATTATTAATTAATATTTAGTCATTATTTACCGTGTTTAAAAATTAAAAGAGAGAATGTTGTTGAAGGGAATCAAACNGAATATTGCGACTTTAGTTATTTATTTATTTATTTTTACCGTTCTTTTCCATTTATATATAATTGATCACATAAATATTCAATACGAGACCATTATAAGCGTGAATTAATTTATAGTAATCATGTTATGAGGATATTTGGTGAGGATTAAAATTAAATTTTTAGTAGATTGTGATAGAAATTTTTGAATTGTGTGGTTGAAAAGTCGTGGGACCTATGAAATTTGTGGTTAATATTGATTGTTTGACTTTGACTTAGATTAAAATTTGATTTTAATCATTATCAAACAAGGCCTTAATTTGTTCCCGACGGATCCAGCATAGGCAACCGCACTGGCTCGTCGGGTGCTGGATCTGCCCCTGATTAAAAGCGATATTGTTTTTGCTGTAGAAGATTGCTAGCTAATCGGGTACTGGATCCGCCCCTGATTAAAAGCGATATTGTTTTTGCCGCAGAGGATAAAATTACCCCAAACCCGGCCGGGTGCTGCTTAGATGGACTAAAGGAACACAAATGTTGGCACTTTTCCAAAATCCAAGAAAGAAACATTTTACTTGCAATGGATATGATAATAAAGAGGTATAATCTGACTTCAACTTGATGTTCAAGATTGCCACATCATCAATAATAGATACAAGCATGACGGGGGATTTCATTTTTGAAGTTGATAAAGTCACCACTACTCCATTTTCGAAAATGCATGATGAAATAACGAAGTTCGACCTAACTAACACTTAGAGGAAGTGAATATGTGCTTATACGAAATTTATATTTACCAATTAATAATTGGAACAAGTCACAGTTATTAATTAATCCAAATGAATTCATGGGCACAACTATCCTCTGTTGAATTACTATAGTTAATAAATTATTGAAAAATAAATAACACTAAAAAATTGATAACGGAGAAAATCCGTAATTGGATAAAAACTCCGAGCTCAAGCCAGTAACAATCCACTACAACGAATCAGCTTACAGTACTGTCAGACTCGACTAACTCTAGTACTTTTTGATCTCCTGATTGTAATTACCAAAGCCCTCCTGGATTGCATTCTCTTACACCAACTCTCGACCTTCTGAATTCGTTTATCTCCTGTGAATTAATGAGAACTCCTCGATCTCCAACAACCAGAAACTCTGATCACCAGCTTTCATCTTCAAAACATTAACAGATATTGTGGAAGTATATATTTTGGTGTTTGGTTTATGTGAGGATGATGTTTTTCAAAGCAATGATCAAATCAATATGAAGTTGAACTCTAGGAATTATATGGAGGATGTAAACACTTGTTTCTCTCAATGTTCAACTTTTATTTTTCGAATGGTGGCGTCCATATATATAGTGAAGAGATTTTGGGTAGTATGGGCCGGATAAAAACCTTGAAAACACGAATTAGATTTTTCGGGATACACCGTCGCTCGAGCGAAAACTCGATAACATGTGAGCGACGGTGTTTCGCGCGAGCAAAGCTTCTGTTTTTACCGCTTGAGCATCATTTGAACGATAGGTTAGCGAAATTGCAACGACGCTTTTCTTCTCGTTCCATACTCGAACCTTAGAACTTCCAACTAACCATTGACACTTTGACTTTTAAAACCTCTTTTACAACAATAGATTTGTCAAAAGATGACCAACTTTAAAACCTAACACATGATAACACTACTCTAAGTATACTAATGCCCTATAGAGGTAAACGAGTACTCATATATCAACATCTACAATTGTAAAGTTTCAAGTTTGAAAGATGTTTCCAAGAGATTAATGTAGAGGTGTTGTAAAGGTCCTGCCTTATAAATATCCAGGGTTGTTCATCGGTGACCACCAGTCCGCATGAGATGAGTGTAACGACAAAAAATTTCTGGTCTTTGGGACCTTGCGGGGCCAATTTCCACAGCCTGCAATACTGTTGGCATGGTCATTTTGCCAGCCATAAAAACTTCTATATGTAGGGCATGACCCGACGCACATTAAATGTGCAGGAAGGTCCTGAATGAGCCACAGCAAAGGCACGACCCACGTTACGTCCCTAATCTTGTGTGAGGTGGTTCCTGAGTCATAAACCGTGCCACGTGACCTAAGAGGCTTGGATACCTGGACAATGCCAAACGAAAACAGAAAAATCTAACCTTATCTATAAAAATTCATGATCCAAAGACAAGAGAACCGACAAGCTCAAATGAAAAATAAAGCTGGCAATTAAGAGTATCAAAACAATTTTCCAGCAGAGAAAAAAATTTCCGAATGTGGCTAGTGGAACAAAGAATCCAATGCTGAAAAGGGCAAGAGACAAAATGACTGACTTGTTTCTTTCTTCATTCTCGTTCTTTAGTTTGTACCTACCCATGTGAAATAAAGCCAATCACTAGGACCACATGCCTCTCACTCATTGAGCCAATTTGGATTTCTTAACTTATCTGTAATTCTGCATATAAAGAAATAAAAAGAGTGCATGCCTTAGCATAGTTTCATATTTTTAGGATCTAATNTTCGACTAAGAGCAACTCCAATGACAACACCATTGCACTGAAATTTGATGCAAAAGTGCTCTAATGTAACACCAAATTTTGCACCATTTCACTATGCACTTTGCACCAAAACACCAAAATGGTGCAAAGTCCAATTTCCCCCTTTTTTGTGTTATACAATTTTTAAGACAATTATTATTATTATTAAGGATATTCTTAGCATCGTCACCATTATTATTATTATTTAAAATAAATTTTAAATGTTGAAAATAATAATTACTGAATTAATTAAAATAAGAATAAAAAAATTTAAAATATAACAAACACGATTATTTATATTTAAACACGAAATATATTACAACAACGATATACCTACATTAATCTAGTTTTATTTAAAGAAAATGATACATAAAACGAATATACGAATTCCGATAATTAAATGAATTTTTAAAGTGATTCTACTAATTGTACTATGTTTTAATATTATATTTATTAATGAATTTAATATTTTCCTTAATTTAATGTAATTATTTATTTAGTAATTTGTGTACTTCTAAAATAAAAATAAATAAATAATATTTCGAATAAATAAATTACTAATAATAAAAAAAGAGAAGAAAATGATTAAACACTGTTCATTTGGTGTAATGGTTGGAGATGAATTTTAATTTGGTGCAAAATTTAGTGCAGCGCTAGAGATAGTCTTAGGATCTAATTTCTCCGTATTTAGTTCACGTTGAACTAAGCTCAAGAGACATTTATGTATTGACTGACCTAAGTCCCAAGATAAAGAAATAAGTGGAGGAATGTTTCATCAGAGAGAAACTGATATCAAAGGTTAAGAACAATACATGCAGAACTTTCAAAAGTACACAAGCCATATTTGAGTAAGTTATTTTCTCTCTCCCCATATTTAAATAATTGTTTTCATATTTACTAAGGTTGCTTTTGAAATAACTTTTTAACTAAACAATTTATCCTAATATGTTGTAGACAACAAGAAAATTTCAAAATAAATGACTTTTTTTTTTTTTTTAGTACCAAACGTTGAATAAGATAATATACCATAATTTTTCTTAATCCTATCCCATATTATCCTTTCTAATTATATCATGTAGTATATAGGTTCTACAAAAGTTACCCTAAAAGGGTGAAATTGAAAGTCTAATCAAAATCTGAAGTCACGCTCTTTTAGCCCCTGTTTGAAACTCATTTTATTTCTCATTCTTCATTTCAACCACACATTCTATCAATAAAATAATATTACACATAAACCCAAAAATTCTCCTTACTTTTTAACCACACAATCTTCCATCAATCACCATTTCAGAATTTTTTTAAACCCAATTGTTTGAAACTCATTTTTTTTCTTTTTTCATTTCAACCACACATTCTATCAATAAAATAATATTACACATAAACCCAAAAATTCTCCTTACTTTTTAACCACACAATCTTCCATCAATCACCATTTCAGAATTTTTTTAAACCCAAAATGGGTGTCAAACAGGGGCCCTAATCAAATAAAACACTTTCAAAAAATTATTTAAATATGCCTAGAAGCAATTTTTGGCTATTTAAAAGCACTATCAAACGGGCCCTAATCTTCTAAAAACTCGATATATCTACAACTTCAATAATTGTGTTGGTAAAATGTGTATTTGAATATAATATGCAATCCATCAACTCGTGGCACATTATTTTGTTAGTATGGGACCGGAAGTACGGTTATATATAGACATCAACCTAACTTACAATTTCAAATAAAAATAAGCCTAATCGATTATAGAATGGATATTCATGCATCGGCCGATCTTTTCTCCACCAAAAGTGTGGGCATTGAGAATGTTCGTCGCTCTGTCACATATCATCCTACAATTTGGGGAGACTATTTTCTTGATTACGATTCTCACATCACTGTATGATAATTACACTCTTTTTCCCATTTTTTTAATATCGGTTTCTTGTTTGAAATTTCATTTTATGCTACATGATTTTCATATTAATGTGTGACATGCTTATGCTTATAACTTGAATAGGATATTTTGCCCCATGAAGAGCAAGAACATCAAAGCTTAAAAGAAGAAGTGAAGAAGTTGCTAGCAGATACTCCAGATGATTCTTTGCATAAATTAGACCTCATCGAGGCAATCCAACATCTTGGAGTTGGTTACCATTTTGTAACAAAAATTGAAAATTCTTTAAAATACGTATACGAAACTTACAATAAAAATTGTGGTAAACAAGACACTGATCTTCATAGCATTGCTCTTCAATTTCGATTACTTAGACAACAAGGATATTATGTCTCATGTGGTAAGAAAAATCACTTGAGCAATTTATCATGCGCCTTAACTTGCACATCTTTTTATGGAACCAGTTAACATTTTTTGCGTTGAAACAGATGTATTCAACAAATTCAAGGACCACAAAGGAAACTTTGATGAATCTTTGATTAGCAATGTACAAGGCCTGTTAAGTTTGTACGAGGCTGCACAACTTAGAGTACATGGAGAGGAAACTTTAGAGGAAGCACTGGAGTTTTCTACCACTCAACTCAATTCCCTACTCCTCCATGTGGGTAATTCTTGGTCTACACGAATTAAGGAAGCTTTGGAGATACCACTTCGTAAAACTGTGACTAGACAGGGAGCAAGAAAATTCATATCTATTTACCAAGAAGATGAATCACACAATGAAATACTCCTTAATTTCGCGAAACTAGACTTCAACTTATTGCAGAAGACGCATCAGAGAGAGCTAAGCAAAGTTACAAGGTTAGCTTGTCTTGTGAAACATTATTAGTTGGGTCGAATATACCTTTTTCTCTTGATTTCAGCTAATGATCTTGACAGTTTGATATCGAATATAATTACTGGAAAAATTGTTAAGATTTTACCTCTGGATATAATTGTACGTAGGTGGTGGAAGGCATTAGAGATTGAAAATAAACTGCCTTTTGCAAGAGATAGATTGGTCGAATGCTACTTTTGGACATTGGCAATATAATTTGAGCCCCAATACTCAATTGGTAGGAAAATGCTAACTAAAGTAATCGTTATGATTTCTATCATTGATGACATCTTCGATGTTCATGGGACCCTAGACGAACTTACACTTTTCATGGATGCAATTGAAAGGTAAATCATTTCAGTGCTCTTTTCACCTTAATGTCTCGTAGCATGCATATTTATCTATTGGATATCTTCATTTGTAGATGGGATTTTAGTGTCATAGATCAGCTACCAACGTACATGCAACATTGCTACAAAGCTCTTTTAGATGTTTATGTCGAAATTGAGGAAGAGCTGGGGAAGATAGAAAAGTCTTGCCTTGTTCACTACGTGATAGAAGAGGTAATCAATTTATCACTAACAAAACTCGTTGTTTTTGCTATATGACAGAAGTAATGTAAGCTTAATGAACATGTGTTCCAATTTGTAGACGAAAAGACTGATGAGAACATATTTTCAAGAGGCAAAATGGGTGTACAGTGGTTACATTCCAACACTGGAAGGGTATTTGAAAGTGGGAAAACTATCTAGCACTTGCTTATTGTTATCTGCATCTGCTTTGGCAGGCATTGGAGAGTTGGTGAGCAAGGAAGCCTTTGAGTGGGTTGCAAGCGATCCATTAATCCTACAGGGTTCGGCAATTATCGGTAGACTAATGAACGACATGGTTGGATTCGGGGTAAGAAGTTCTATTTTTTAATATTGTTACATGGCATCTACATAAATTTGAGTGAATTGTGTGGAAGAGCATGGTTTTCGAACTATTTAAAGTTGATAAGAGAGTATCACTTTTATGAGCTAATCGAATTCTATTTTTTCATCAAAGGTGAAATGTGTATAATTTGTTGAAAATAGAAATCCTAATTATATACCACCAAGAGTAATTAAATTGCAAAAAGAAAAATAGACACGTAAGATTTATAAAGGTTTGCCTCAATATGAAATTATATCACCTTCCGTCACTACAGTAATTAATTAGTGAAAAGAAGTTTATAAGAAAAAATCATAAACATATCTTCTGTAACTTCCATCGCTTTGTCTTTTTCTTTTTTAATGGTAATCCAAAAAAAAAAAACCTAATAACGACATCTATTTACATGACAAATTAGTACAAAACTAAAATTACAAGTGTTAAATTTTTAAACTATTCTTATCGAAAATTTTGGTTTAGGGTTTAGACGCAGGAGGGGGGCTTTCTGCTCCTTCCAACCCCTCAACAACCTCACTGCAGAGGTCGATTCCGCGTACTGGCTCTGCACAGAGACAAAAAATTAAATATAATTTTCAGTTTTCTTAAAACCTTTATAATCTGATATCTTGTTGAACAATAGGAAAATTGAAATTATTAGAGAAGACACAAATCTATTCATTGATGATGGTCACTGCAAACGTAACATATTGATCGAGCAGTGGACTAATTACTGAATATTGTTGTGTTTGAGTGTGTTGTTGCAGTCTGAGCAGAAAATAACTGCAGTTGAATGCTACATGAATCAAAACAAAGGTGCCTCAAAAGAGGAGGCATTTGCAAAACTTCAAGAACTAGTTACGAATGCATGGAAAGATATAAATGAAGAATGCCTTCATCCAACCGCGGTGCCAGCCCCGACAACCCTTCTCCTGGAAATAAGTGTCAACCATGCGCGTATCGAACATCTTGTGTACAGAGACAGAGATGATTATACAAAGTCTGAAATCAAGTTAAAAGATATCATAACATGTATACTAGTTCTACCTGTGTGACAATATCGTGATCGATTGAGTGATTAATGGTCGTAATAATTGCAAAATACTGAGGGCATGGGTCTCTACCCGAATCGACTTGTAGCTTCCATCCATGTTATAAATTTGCAAGTGATCATATCTATACAGTTTGTCCCAAATATGTCGCTAGCGATGAAATTTCCTTCTTTCTTTTGTGAAAACGTGTTTGGATAGCCCATTACATTCTCATGACTTGGCAAGATATTATCAAGGAAAATGCCTCGAGAGAACATCTCCCCCTCCCCACCCCCCCCACACAGACTTCGAATAATAAACTCAAACTGAAGCAATGTGAACTCAGGTTGTTCACACTTTGAAGAGTCTAAATCAGCAGTAAATGCCTACAGAACTGGATTCCTTCAAATGGAACCAGTTTCTCTGGCAAATTCTCCATTCAAACTTTCAAGAACATGATATGCTCCATGTTCTGTTCCTTTCAAATTTCTGAATCCAAAAAGTAGGTAGGTATCATAAATTGACATTTTTTCAGAGTATTAAAAGCCACACAGTTTTTGCTGCAGAAGATAAAATTACCCCATACCAGGCCAGGTGTCAAGGACCGCAGTTTTGCTTAAGCCCATTGACCCCGTCGCAGCCGCAGTTTGCCC
>CAIGRB010087608.1:10209-29732 GCA_903798255.1 Fraxinus quadrangulata | reverse complement strand
GTGCATAAATCATTCAAAATACATCAAAGGTGTTTAAATATCAAATTGAAAAATAGAAATTAAAAGATCACAATGCGTGATTCATTGTTCACCTAGTACATAAAAAATCTAGCCTAACATGGGTAAAATAAAATAACAATAAAAATAATAAAAAGAAGATATCACCAAAAACTTGAATTAAATCTTGAAATTTTGAAGCTCGAAGTTCTCGTTCTCGCCTTCTTCTTAGCTCTCCAATATTTTTTTCTATCAAAGAATGCATAGCCACTCTTATTGGACGAGATTAGAGTTATAAAGTATGTAGAAATTGAGTTTCCAAAGGAGTTTGAAGTAAATAAGGAAATCAGAAATTTCGCGTCGGGATTGTACTATGTGATCGCATGGTATAAACCCATGCTACTGCATAGAACAACCAAATTCAGCCTTACAGGTCGCTGAAAATACCCATGCGGTCGCATGGATTTAACACCATGCGGCCGCATGGTTATAAATTTGTTCCATCAGACAACTTTCAGTTTTTGGTTATATCTTTCTCTCTCGATATCTAATTGAGATGATTTAGAATGCGTTGGAAAGCTTACTTGAGACAAATCTTCCAGCAATATAAATCTTCAAATTCGAATGTCTTATTTGCAAAAAATGAGTCTCGAACTAAGATTTAAAATTCGAAACATAACTTTTTCGGCTGAAAATTGATATGTGATAGTACTCCGGCTATATTTCATCTATTTGGCTTCTTTCCTTATCCAATTGATGCCTAACGCTTCCAACTCTTTATCGTAAGGTTCGATACAACTTTTTAGCAATTTCACTTTAGTCCTTGAACTTTGATTTTCTTCAATTTCAATATTTTTCGCTTGTTTATTCCAAATTTCGTCATGTTCATCAATGTTGTCCTACAAAATATAATTTATATAGAATTATGCCATATTTCAACATGTTTATCAATAATTGTCTATATTTTGTAGCATAAATAAGTGTGTAAAACGCACTTATCATTGGGATTAATCTTAAGGATTACTGCGAGGATAATGGTTTAATACACGAAGTGACAGCTCCTTATTCACCACAATCTAATGGTATTGCAAAAAGGAAGAATATAACTTTGATGGATATGGTAAATGCCATGCTCATAAGTTTTTGAGCACCTGAAAACTTATGGGGTGAAGCTGTTTTAACTTCTTGTTACATATTAAATTGAGTAACTATTAAGGACAATATTAGAACTCCATATGAGTTATGGAAAAAGAGATTTCCTAGGTTAAATTTTCTAAAAAGTGTGGGTGTGTTTGACAAAAGTAGTTATACTTGATCCTAAAAGAAAAAAGAATAAGACCAAAAACTGCGGATGTTGTTTTCATAGGATATGCTCAAAATAGCAGTGCAAATAGGTTCTTAATTGTAAATTCTGAAGTAAGTGACATTATAAATAATACTATCATTGAAACTAGAGCTGCTATATTTTTTGAAGATGTTTTTCCATTTAAGACTAAAATTTCAAGTGAACCATCGTCTTCTAAGAACTTGTTTTTAAATAGTACTCCATCTAGTTCATCTTTAGTAAGTGAAGTTGAACATGAACTTCGGAGGAGTAAAAGAACTCGAAAAGAGAAATCATTTGGAAAATAATTCTTTACATATCTAGTTGAAGGTGAACCTGAATCATATAAAGATACTATAGTCTCTACTAATGCACCTTATTGGAAATAAACTATCAATGATTAGTACGAGTCAATTATACAAAATAATACTTGGATTTTATGTGATTTACCTCAAGGTAGTAACGTGATAGGATGTAAGTAGGTATTTAAAAAGAAGTTGAAGCCTGATGGAATTATAGATAAATAGAAAGTTAGGTTAGTTGCTAAAAGATTCACTCAAAAAGAAGGATTCGATTATTTTGATGCATACTCTTTTGTCGCAAGAATAACTACTATTAGGACATTGTTTACTAGTATTCATAAATTGATCATTCATCAAATGGACATTAAGACTACATTTTTGAATGGTGGTTTAGATGAAGAAATATATATGGAACAACTAGATGGATTTAAAGTCAAAAGACAAGAACATAGAGTATGTAAATTAATGAATTCTTTATATGGATTAAAGCACATGATAAATGTGTATATTGCAAAGAAGATAACAACGAGGATGTGATACTTTATTTATATGTAGATGACATATTAATATTTGGGACAAATTTAGGATATGTCAATGATATAAAGAGTTATTTGTCAAATAATTTTGAAATGAAAGATTTGAGAGAAGCTTATATAATTTTAGGAATGAAGTTAAGGAAAACATTGGAAGGATTTTCACTAAATCAGTCTAGTGCTATTAAAGATGTTGAAAAAGTTTGGGCATTATGATAATAAACCAGTTTTTACTCCATATGATTCAAATGTGAACTTGAAGAAGAATCTAAGTAAACCAGTTTCGCAATTTGAGTATTCTCAAATTATTGGATCTTTATTGTACATAGCAAATAGGACAAGACCTGATATAACCTTTGCTATTGGGAGACTTAGTAGATATACTAACAATTCAAGTAAAGAACATTGGAATGCTATGGAGAGAGTGCTTAAATATCTCTAAGGTATATTAGATTATTTTATATGCTATTGAAGTTTTCCAAATGTTATTGAAGGATATAGCGATACAAATTGGATAACTGATAATGTGGATATTAAATCTACTACTAGATGTGTTCATGCTAGGTGGTGCAGCCATATCTTGAGGTTCAAAAAGATAAACAATTATCTCTAGAAGTACTTTAAAGTCAAAGTTACTAGCATTGGATACAACACGTACTAACGCTGAGTGGTTTAGAGATTTATTATTAGATATACCATTAATAAGGAAGACAATTCCAACTATTTCAATACATTGTGACTGTAAAACAGTAATAGAGCTTGTAAATCAATTTCACTCAAATAAGAAGATGAATAGACATATTCAAGCAAGACTTTTAAGTCAGTTAAGGCCTTTACTTAAGAGAAATGTGATTTCTCTCAATTTTGTGAGATCTGAGAAGAATTTATTAGACAACTTAACCAAACATTTACCCAAAAAAGGTGTTAATGAATCATCGAGGGAGATGGGCTTAACTGTAAGGGAGTCATCTCGGGGAGTAACCCAACCTTTGTGATTGAAGATCCCATGAAAAATGTTCAATGTGGTAGGAACAACCCGCACTGCGTGATTCATAATAACACTATATTATCTGTGATCATCCCTATAGTGACAGTGCTATGATTGTGATGTTAAGAAGGGTTTAACCCTAAATGAGTACTAAGTCGGTAATTCTCGCGAGGTGTAGGTTACACGGATCTTTGGAGGACTCACCTATATAAAAGTTGTCATGTGGTTGTGGCTATGAGATTTGACTATTACCTAGAGACTCTTCCTAGAATCAAGATAAGAGCGCAGGCCATTAACAGTTATACCTGCTATGAACGAGTCTAAATCGATACTGTGTGTTGAACAATTAAAGTTTGGCTAAAGGGACCCAATTCAGAGCTTATTCTATTATGATTCCCTCAAATGAAAATTGTTATCAATAAGCAATGTTCAAATTCAAAATACACATACACCTATTACACAGTATAATATTGCCACTATATACATATATATAATTATTTTAAAAGTTTAAAATTTGTGGGGAATTGTTGAAAATAATTTGAAAACTTTCAAATTGAAAATTAAAATATCAGTTTCTTGTATTTTAATTGTTCAATTTTTGATTTTTAGATTCAATACAAAATTTAATTTCATTATTATATCTATAACTTATATTTAATATGATTAATTTTCATTATGTGAGTGTTGAACTTTTCTACTATAAAAGGGGGTGAATTTCCCATTGTTTTACACAAAAAAAAAAAAAAAAACATACGAAAAATAATCTCTACTCATTTCATATTATCTTTTGGCAATTGATAAGGGTTTGTTCTATCTCTCTGTGCTCGTGCTCATAGAAGGAGAAATGACTGCGAGTTATAAGGTTTTTATCTTAGAGTTGTACAGTGTCGAAAGTACCTGTACGAAAGGGAGGCCACATGACTTTATGATAGCGTTCATTGTGGATCTCTTAGGCCAACTTTTCTAACTCTATTTTCATATTTATATTATTTGATTAATGCTTATAGTGGATAATTTATTACACAAATCACATAATTTTTACAACAATACCACATCACTTGCAATAAAGAAAAGTGGAAATTACGGTTTACAAGAGTTTTAAACTTTTCATTTCAAAATTAAGATTTACAATTTTTTTTTAAAAAAAATCAGATCATAATTAAAATTTTAAATATTAATAATTATGTTACATTATTATTACTCCATCCCTCCCATAAAGATAATCATTTTTTTCTTTTTCGTATGCCCCAAATTATAATCCCGTTTCTTATTTTAGAATGTAGTTAATAGATTAGTTGCCTAATTTGTCCACATTTAATGTGTTTTGTTATCACAAATATAAATCATTCCATTATTTGATTATAGTTGAAACAATAAATTAAAAAAAAAAAAATTCATCTCCCATAATATTTAGGGATAATTGCAGCAGAGGTCCCAAACCTTTTAGATTTTTGCGTACTTTACCCTAACCTTTAATTTGTGCCAGCCACAGTCTCAAACGTTTTAGAAATATGCAGCAGAGGTCCAAATGGATGGTTCCATCCATTTGACCGTTAGTTTGACCAAAATAGTAGAGTTTGACTATTGTTGACCAAATTGGTATGAGTAAAATAGTACATTTACTATTAAAACATTAAAAAAGAAAAAACAAAAGCAGCGAACGGGGATGAGCAGTCTCCACCCGAACGAAAATCCACTCCCACCTTCCACCGTGCCGACGCCGCGCTCCGCACCACAGCATCAACACCGGCAACCACCGTAAAACCCTTACCCCGCCATCTGAACCTGGATGTCAGGATGAGTTTCAGAATGGTGAATGTGTGTGTGAGGACCACCTAGTACGCCTTGGATTCTGGATCTTCTGCCTATGAGAACGAAACCTGTTAACCCAAACCCACTTCCTGCAGTTGAGCCCAAGGAAAGTCAAGCAATTGAGGGTGTGGCTGATGTGGTAACTGACAAAATGGGTACTCCACAATCCGGATTTTTCATGGATCTTGAATATTTGGTTTATGTAATTATAGTTGGTTTTTGTGCTTTCATTGATTATCGAAGCCTATTATGTATTGTATATCGATTTTGGAACTGGAATTGGATTTCTAAACCCGTGTGTGATGATGAGTTTCAGAGATTGAGGGGGGACGGTGGTGAATTGGGTTGCATTCGGTTTCATTTATTGGTAGTGAGTTTCTGAACCCGCTTTCCATGTGCTTTCATTCGGTTCCATTTATCGGTGGTGTAGAGGAGGAGACGGTGCCGACACAGTGCCCGACACTGTTGTTGCGGGGAGAGAGTGAGAGAGTGTGTTTTTAATTTTTTAATTTTTTTATGTTTTAATTGTAAATGTAGTATTTTACCCCTGTCAATTTGGTCAACAATAGTCAAACTCCACTATTTTCGTCAAACTAATGGTCAAATGGATGGAATTTGGACCTTTGCTGCGTATTTCTGAAACGTTTGGGACTGTGGCTGACAAAAATTAAAGGTTAGGGTAAATTACGCAAAAATTTGAAAGGTTTGGGACCTTTATGCAATTATCCCTAATATTTATTCATTTGTAGTTGTATTGAATGACTTTGAAATGTTAATTGCATTGATTCTTGCATTAAACGATAACTAGTACCAAAAATAGTTTAATTACCTTGAATATTGAATGCATAATTTAATTACCTTGAATATTGATTACATTAATGTAGGGATATATTAGGAAAAATAATAGTAATATTTATTATTTCAACTATATTAACTAAATTTTCTTAATCTGTGTAAAAAAAAGAAGTAAGACTATTTTTATGGGATAGACGATGTATAAAATTAAATTAATCTATATACCCCAACCCACCCACCCCATCCTAACCCACCCATCCCATCCCATTTCAAAACCCTAACGGGGATGTCCTCAACTAAAATTTTGGTGAATTTTAAAAGATTATAAATCTTAATAAATTTTGTGGATTTAAATAGATTTTCACAAATTTCATAAGAATTTCATTAAATATGGTGAAATTTCAAAAGATTTGATCATGTCGATTTTTAAGCTTGAAATCCATCCAAATCTTTTAAAATTCATCCATTAATAAAATCTTTTAAATTTCTTAGGTATCGAGGATACCTAAATTTTGAAAGATTTCATTAAAATTTCAATTGGGAACACCTACATTTTAATGAATTTCATTAAAATCGATTAAAATCTCAACTGAAAACACCTAAATTTAAAAGAATTTTTAAAATCCATCACAATCTCAATTGAGAACACTCTCCTAAATCTTTCTCACATTTTTCTCTATCTTTTCTTTTTACTCTCTCTATCTTTCTCTCTCTATTGTCGGTGACACTCTCCCACTCTCTCTCTCGATCTTCAGCAGCGACAAATGTATGGAAATTGGGAAAGTCGGCACTGCATTATCTCTATTGGTGAAAATTGAGGTAGAGTGGGTACTGCCTCTTCTGTCGGTACCAACAATGCCGTTTCACTAAATAGGCTTTTTGGTACTGCTGTTTTTGCTGGAAGTACCACTGTCGAGGCATAAGGACCGTTACTGACGCTGTCGTTTGCAGCAACGTTGGACTTAGGTTTGTAGATCAAATTGGATTTGAATTTATGGATAAGTGGTTTTGCAACAACATCGTTGGATTTGGGTTTGGTGGCAAGGGTGAGTAGATCAGTGGTGTTTATGGTTTTGGTGTCGAATTTGGGTTTGGAGATGGTTTTGGTGCCGGATTTGGCGATGAATGAGATGGTTGGCACAACTTTAGTTGGTGGCGTTAGCTTCAGTCGTGGTGGTGATCCTTCAATTTTGGTTTGTTGGGTTGTGTCTGTGTTGGTGGCGGTGCATCTGTGTTATGCTATTAGGTCGTGTTGGTGGTGGTGGTGCTTTTAAGTTGTGTTGATGGTGATGATGTAACGACGATGGTGAACTGGTGATAGTTGTAATAACGGGGGTTGGGTGGGGTAGGTGATGAGATTAAGAGTGTTTGTGACCAATTATTGAGATCGTAACCAATAAATAATATGTAATTGATAATTTGAGACCAATAAATAATATGTAACTAATAATTTGAGACCAATAAATAATATGTAATCTAAAAAGTTGAGTCATGACTTATAAAATTTATGATTTATGATCGATAAATAAATTATGACTTATAAATTTGTTTATTTGCGATAAATGAATAAATCGTAACTTATAAAAATTTTTATTTGTGACTATGAAATAATTTGTAATTATTAATTAATTCGATAATTTGTGACAAAATTGTATAGAATTGTGAAATTAATATATTTAATTGATAAAATATATATTTCATTAATTATTTCATAATTAAAATTTAATTACTATATGATTTTTGAAGTTTTAAACATTGTTGCTTAATTTTGAAAAAGATCATACTTAATCTCTTAGATATGAAATTTTCTCTAAAGAAAATCATTGAAGATTTGGATAATAATCGTCTTTCTTGGGCTATAGGCATTTATTGTCTTGTCTTTAAAGATATTTGAATTATATATATTTAAATTTTAATTTTGAAGGCAAAACCAACATGAAAAATCGTGAAAACAGGTTCTGGATCAAAATGTTCACATGGACACATCGAATTGCCGATTTTTTCCAAGTTCACATTTTAAGGGGTTTAAGCTTTAACATGTCTGCTTTTGGCCCGTTTCCTGATTTTTCCGATCAAATGGATTGTTCATGTCGCGGAAGCTTGCTCCAAGGATTGTCAAAATAGTGTTTTTCGGGCTTAATTTAATGTTATCTTTCTTTACCAAACAATCAATCAAATGGCTCTAACCTAGAGATGTCAAACGAGCCGAGTGGCTCGTCTTTTCAGCCGCTCGGCTCGTTAAAACACGAGCCATGAGCCGCTCGTCATTTCACGAGCCTAGTCGCAAGTGTGCTCGAAGGCTCGACTCGTGGGCTCGTGAAAAATAAAAAATAAAGTGAAAAAGTAATAAAAAAATAAAATCAAAAAGCTCGTGAGCTCGTGGATAGAGCTGAGCTCACCCACGAGCTCACGAGCCGAGCCGAGATCGTGGGTTTAAGGGCCGAGTTAGCTCGGCTAGGCCCATTGCCATGACTACTCTAACCTACAACCAATATATTCACCTCAGCTGCTCTTTAATCTCATCCACAAAGGACATGATAATGTGATGATTTGTAAGCAACAAATGCACGAAATAAACAATGGAAGAAACACGAGATGGAGACCAAAACACAAAGAAAGCCATTGGTTTTTTCTCTCCAAGCTAGCTACTGGGTTTTCTCCTTCCAACACACAAATCACACACATTTCGGCTATGGCAAAGACTCCATATATATAGGTTATGTTAGGCTTTAGTTGGACCAATAAAAGATGTTAAATGGGCTGAGATTTAAAACAATTCAAGAGGTAATATATATGGGTTATGAGCAACATTAATTGTTTAAGTTACTTCCAACTTCCCACGTAGTTTTCAGGTTGAGCCTTTGGACTTGGTTGTTGGTAATAATTTAATCTAACGTTTACATCATCGCTCGAAATTCATTAGGTATCAAAACCCAACAAATCTCCACTTCGATACCCAATCAATCTGCAAGCAATCAAAACACAAGGTTAATATTTGCATAATCAAGGCAACCTATAAAATTGGAATCATAGACTTTACCTCATGTTTCGGACCCAAAACACATACCATACATGCTTAATGTACTCACTAGGACTAATGCCACAAACAAATACTCAAGTAGAAATAGATAATCATAGTAATCAATCAAAATCAAATAAACATGCGATGAAGATATCATATATGATAACACAAATCTTTTGAAAAAGGAACGTTCACACAGAACAATAGATTAATACAAAGTTAATCAATCAAGCGGCCAATACTTATGCAACAAATGCATAAATGATCCCATGAAATGACCTCACCACACTTATCATATCCCATTCTATGTTGTTCACAGCTTGAGAAAACATATCTCACCTCATTGCCCACCATGCTCACTAGACCGATCACTCAATTAATGTCTAACTAGTAGACCTTTATAGATCCTAGCTCATTGGGATAATCCTCTATCACCACATCACTTTCTTCATCTCACACTATGTTCACTAAACTAATCACTCTACTCATGTCCAACTTGTAAATCTCTATAGATTCTAAGTTCTTGGGTTAATTCTCTTTCACCACTTCACTTCTCCCAACCTAAATAGATAATGGATCTCCACCTAATAGAAGTGATAGAAGTGTCCCTCTCACACTCCACCTGATCAGAGTCTCTTCACATATAACGAATTCCAACATTTAATCACCCCTCCACTCGTGATCCAAATGTCACACTCTACATCCTCGGTACAAACCACCAATGTACCTCTAGACATCTATACTCCACATCACCAATAGACACTCAACACACATTGCTAATACATCTTAACCCACTATGCATATAAACAATTACACCAAATAATTAAATTGCTCTCAAATTCATGCAAATGTACGTAAACACATTGAAATGCATATATAATCATGCAACATATTAAGTAATCACATATGTTTAGAAAGGATTACACACGAATGTACATGCAGTAACTAAGTTTACTCTCAGTAAACCTCACTGGGTCATCACTCGACCCTATAACCATATTCGTCTCACATTTCTCCTTATCTTTTCTTTTATTATCATTTCTAGGACAGCACATTTCACCATATTTAAATTTACCGCAATTAAAATACATCTTATTTTTCGTACTTGCGTTAGACCTACATTTTGCCATAAATTTTTTTATGAAAAATCTTTTCATTTTGCCAAATTGAAAAATCACATTTTTCATTAAAAAAGAACAACTCAAAACGTATTTTCATTTTTACAAAAAATGTACAAATTACAAAATGTAACCAACGACGATCACAAGCAAAGTACGACACAATTCACACATAATAGTCGAACAAAAAACTTTCCTAAGGTCACGTGCAATTCTAATAATGACAAAAATAATTGGCTTCAAATTCACAAATAATTAAAAGCAAATAATTAATAATAAATTCCTAGGTCTAGCAACATGCAATAGTACCCCTTCACAGTAACCCGCACCTAACGTCACCTAATACGATGACTTCTATTGCGAAAAATAAATGTCTATCATGTCTAAAGAATCTCTCTATAGCACATTTGTCACATGATTCATATATATTAGAAAAATTTGGGTCATTAGTATACATTGAAAGCCCAAAAATAACTAACAAATAGGGGGTGAATTAATTTTTAAAACTATTTTTAAAATAAATTCAAGTCTTAAACAATATACTAGCAATTATATCAATTCAACAAATATGCACAAATACAAAGATAATTAAGCACGAGCACTTTGAGCAATATAAAGATTGTAAGTAAAAATGGAATAGAATGTAAACGATGTAGTTATTGAGGTTCAATCCCAAACACGATCTATGTCTCCCATTACCAAGCTCTCCATCATGACTCACGAGCAAGTTTTTTTCACTATATTGATTGAATTATGGTGTAATCTAACCATTTACAAAGTTTTTGATGACTTACAAATAAGTAGCACTGATACTTTTACAATGTTAAGCTTTCCGGGATCTCAACACGACTCACAATTTAAATGAATTTACAAATGAAATATTCTCTTAATGAATGATAGATTCAAAGTTAAGTATAAGAAGAGAAGTATGCTAACTCTTTAATATATAACAATGAATAGATCTCAAGAGTTAGATTTGAAAAACTTTGATGAATGAAATGATTTTCAAAGTTGTGATCAATCAAAAGTTTTTCAAAATAAGAATGATTTGATAATAATAAATAAGATAAGATATCAATGCAATTTTAGCTCACAAGAATCTCAATTGAATGCTCTAAAGTTCTTATAATAAATGATAAGTGAGTTGATATTTATAGAAATGAAAAACTTCAAATTTTCTGTCAAACCGTATGACCGATCTGGTCGATCGGTAATTTCTGGATGACCAATATGACCGTTTGTACAAAAAAATCAGAGGTCAGAACTATCAAATTTTGGATCGTTGGAGTTTTTCGGTCGACCGTCGCCTTTGGCTGATCGACCGTCCCGGTAATTTGGTGCTTCCTTACAAGTTGTTTCTTCTGCTTTGAGAGTTTTCAAAACATATGATCTTTTGGAGAGCATTTTACACAAAATTTTCAAGATAAAAATATTTTACAAGTTCAAGAGTTATTTTTAAAATTCATTTTTCATTTGATCAAATCATCGCTTTTTAATGCACTAAGTTGTTTTTAATGCATGGAACGATTTTGAGCTCATTGTCATTCATGTCATATATCAAAAGTGTTAGTACCATTACATTCTTAGCTAAGAACGAGTATTTGATCTTGCTTCGATGTTTGGCTCTTCATATCTTGAATGTGGCTTCGAACTTGACTTCTTTTAAGATTTCGATTTGTGATGATAGCTTTTGGTCTTTTGACACCATTGATCAATTTTCCTTTGTACGCGTTTGAAAGACTATAATTACTTGAAATCAACTCGTTAGTAAATAAGACTAACTTGTTTGTTATAATCAAAACTTTGAGATTTCAATTTAACCGTAGTTCAACATACATGTCCTTAAAATATTCAAGTCGTAGCAATTTAGCACCTAAAGAAGTAAGCTTTAGGATTTTGAACTTTGAATGGAAACGCCAAGGATAAACTCAAGAAAGTGTTTTTTGATGTGAACTCACATAACAATTGAAGTTATGAAACTCACAACAGATTAGATCAAACCCAAAAAAATCAAGAATCAACGTTTGAAAAGTTTGACCCAATAAATTATTGAACCCCAAAATCAAGACAATCGACAACAATAACTTGATTTCATGATCACAAAACTTATGAATCTTACTTAAATTGTTGAACGTCATAAGATTTTAATTCTTGATAAGTTCGAAATTAATTCAATGAAAAACGAGAAGAAAGCAATATGTCTCGCAATAATATCTCTCAAATTGCATGAGTTTTACAATAAATGAAATGAATCCTATTTATATGGAACCCATAAAACCTAACTAAAAACGAAATTAAGCCTTAAAAGATACTATACAAGAGATTTAACAAAAATAGAATTCTAGGTGAAATTTGAAAAATCACATCACATTTTTGAACTATACGGCCGCATAGGCTAATGGCATGCAATCACATAAGTACTGGTTATCAGCCTTCAACTGAGTTTCGGTAAGAGGCTATGCGACAACATGCTTAGTTACCCTATGTGGTCGCATATGTTTTCACTTCAACTCCCTCATTCGCTGCTTGAAACTTGTTTCGTCCTCTATATCCAATATGAAATTTGTCATTTTGCTTGTTATGGTCGATATTTTATCTACCGTACCTTGAATACATAATCCCATGAATTTTTTGACTTTTTTTGCTCGTGATCTAGTAATTGGACATTCCTCCACGATAAAAAAGATCATTGTCCTCGTTAGTTCTCGTACCATGGATCTCATCAGAAACTCATACCTTAATATTTTTATCACCTGTTTTCCCTTTGTTTTAACATTACTAACACCATTTGATGTTCAAGTTTAATAGACGACTCTATTCAAACCAAAGTGTAAGCATACTCACATGCTTAATTCTCCAAACGGAGTGATAGTTTTAGTTAAACGTGAAATATAAAAAAATTTAGAAGATTCAAAAGATTTAATGAGAATAAATATTAATTGATAAATTTAGAATGATGTATTTTATTTTATTTTATTTTTGTCTATTTAAGTAAATTTATATAAAATTCAAAATGTTAATGTAATTTTTTTAAAAAGGGTGGACTTAATTAATTTGATTTGTCTTGTTTTATTTTGCTTTGAGGGTATATTGGACGTTTAATATTTTTAAATTTTAAGAAATATTTTAATTCTGATCAGAACTATTTTCACAAATAATCTAGTTCCACTGATTTCATTTCACCCGCATCCGTGTAAATCTGGAAAAACTACAAAAATACCATAAGCGCCAAGAAACGATTATGATTCCTCTCACCCTTCGCAATGAGTGCTTTTATTCCTTAATTTGATTTCTAGCAGTAATCTTCTAGAACCAGTGCAGTAATTCACTTTTTCATTTCGATTAAGGGGTAAGTGTAGGAAATTTGTTACGGAGGGAGCGAGACGGAGAATAGGGGGTTAGGGTTTTGAATTGAGAGTGTTTGTGGTAATTGTGGGATCGAGGATGACGGAGGTGATCCTCCATGTATATGATGTGACGAATAGTGGTTCTGATAAGACCAATAATACAATTATGCAGATCAATAAGATCTTCAAGGACGGTATTGGTCTAGGTGGCATCTTCCACAGCGCCGTTCAGGTTTCCAATTATTCCTCTTAATTATGTACATCTACTAATAATTTCTTCAGTTTTGTATTTATCGTTTCTGTATTTTCTTATTTCTTCTAGGTATTATGTGAATCAGATCTAGGATTTTAGTGTCGTCTGGATTTTTTTTTTTTCACTTTAATTTTCTCTGTGCGAACACTTTAGGTTTTTGTTTTATATGTTTATATTACGGTTTCTTTCTTTTCCCCCTTTTAAGTTCTTTTATTGGTTTCTAGTATAGGCGAATATTTTGAACACAGGGTTTCTTATTTTGATATCTAGTTGAAGAAATTTGTTTTGTGTTTATATTTAAATTTTGTCTAACACACAGGAAGACATAGTCACAGTTTCATGCCTAAATTTTGTGACGTTTGTGTCATTGCCTGGACATACAGTAACTTAGTTTTGCACTTTCCCAAAGAATGGTTCATCCCCGTTTCAATCTCTTCCAAAGAACTCCTTGCCTCTCCGTTTTAGCACTAGAGCTTTCAAATGAACTTGAATTGCATTCAATTTTGCAATCGAAGTTTGCACTGGTGATGCACCTGTTTTCCAATCGCTGCATCCAACATACTATGACATTGTGGTTTAAATATGTGCAGTCCAGCTTCTTTGGTCTTATTTATATTCAAACTTTTTGGTTTGGAAAACCTTTGCCTAATTGGTGGTGGACTGCTGCTTATAACTCTATGTTAACTTTATTTTAGCAATGAGATTTATATATCGGCAAAGAAATCAGGGTTTCTATGTTTTCATTTGGTAGCATAGTTGAGCTTATTGACATTTCCTGAGAAGGATTTTATTTAAAATGGACATGGAGTCCAACCTTTAAAATAGTTTGCTTTATTATTGCCCATAGCTGCATTTCTAGAGGATGACATTGGTTTTCTAGATTAAGGTTTGGTCCATGGGATTTGGTTTGAGCAATCTTACAGATGGAATAGGCCCTGCCATGATCACCCAACCCATGTAAAGCCCGAACAAAGGACAAGAAAAGAGAGAGACGGAGAAATGGATTTAAAAAAGAAAAAGAAAAAAAGAAATAGAATGAACACGAGACTGATTGAATTGAAGGTAACAAAATGGAAAAACACAAATAGCAGTTCTTAACTTGGAGCCTAAATGTAGAGTTTAAACACAAAAGGAAATGATTTTATTAGCAAAATAGAATTACACAATGTGGATAGACACACCATGACCACTAAGCACTATAATATTAGTTACGAAAGGAAGACAACACTGATTCATTTTCTCAACTCTTCTTCTCTCCTCAATTCTTTCTTTCTTTCTTTCTCTCTTCAATCTCAAAATGCAAGTGATGGACCATATTTATAGTAGTGTGTATTGATGGCTTTGAAATCTAGATAATTCCATCATAAAATTAAAAGCTTACAAACTCCAGATTCTTCTAGCTTTGGTTGTGGAGAGCAGAAAATTTAGAGACTTCTAGCTACTTCTAATAGGATTTGCTGCACTTTACAACTTTCTCTTGAAATTCTGTGAATGGCAGTGCTGCATATTCAAGTCTCCCCTTCAGCACCGACTCCTTGATTTAGTTCTTCTCTTATTATTATCTTCAATTGTGTTCGAAACTCTTCGAATTTTGAAGCACTGAGTCCTTTCGTTAACACGTCTATTGCTTTTTCTCGGTATTTACGTGCTTCAAGTCAATCTCTCCTTCAAGCACATTTTCTATGACGAATTGATAGCGCACTTCAACATGTTTAGCTATTGCTTGGCACGCTGAGTTTTCTGCTATACGAATGGTTGATTGGTTATTGCAATATAATTGCACCGCATTGCTTGTTGGTTGATGTTGGTCCTTCATTTACTGCATTAGCCATGTATTTTCTTGAGCTACCATTGTCGCTCCTCTATATTCCGCCTTTACAGTTGACAAAAATGTAGTCGGTTGTCTTTTACTATACCTTGACACTGTAGCTGACCTAACATTGAACATGTACCCAGTTGTCGATCTTCGTATGTCATGACATCCAGCATAGTCATCATCACAATAGCCAATGACCTTACATTCTTTATGTTTCTTGTAAAAGGTTCCATAATCAATTGTTCTTTTTATGTACCTTAAAATTCATTGCACTACTTCAAGGTGTTGTTTCTTTGACTTCTCCATAAAGCGGCATGCTATCCCAACAGCGTATGCAATGTTTGGTCGCAACATCAAGTAGATTAAGCTTTCTCTAGCTGTCGAAACATGGTTGCATTCTCTAAGTCCTTGCCTTCATCTACAGAGCTTGGAATTAATCTTGATTGGTGTTGATATCGATTTACAATCAATAATCCCAAACTTTTGTAAGAGATATCTGGCGTACTAGCATAAGAATAACCCTTCTTTTGTTTTTTCCATCTCAAGTCCCAAAAAATGATTTAATTCTCCGAGCTCTTTTATTTGAAATTTCACTGATAGTATTCTTCTAGTTCGCTGGATTTCATCTTCTTCATCTCGAGTAATGATGAGATTATCCACATATACTAGCACTATTGTTAGTTTTCCATTTTTTGCTTTGACAAATAGGCTTGAGTTTGCTGGTGTTATCGAGTATTTGCTTTGAACTAAAAATTGACTATCTAATCATACAATGCTCTTGGTGTCTGTTTTAACCTAAAGAGGGCCTTCTTTAGCTTGCATATATCCTGGTTTTTTTTTTTTTATTCAAATCCCTTTGGTTGCTCAATATATATGTCTCGATAAAGTTTTCCATGTAGAAATGCATTTTTTATATCCATCTACCACAGTTTTCAAGACTTGTTGCTAATGCTATTAGCAATGGTACTGTAGTGACCTGTTACGGCCTAAAGGTCTCATCATAGTTTATCCATATTGTTGTGAGAATCTACGAGCCACTAGTCGAGCTTTGTATCTTTTGGTTGATCCGTCAGAATGCCTTTTTACTTTGTATGCCCATTTGCAGGATATAGGCTTTACTCCATCAGGCCTTAGCATTAAATCCTAAATCTCATTTTGCCTTAAAGCCATGAACTTTTCTTCATTTGCCTTTCTCCACTCCTTGTTTGGATCGCTTCTTTAAAGGTCTTTGTCTCTTTGGCACTCTCATATTCTTCTACTGTTACGTTAGCATACTTAGGATTTGGTTTTCTCTAGCTGGTTAATTTTCTCAACTGTGGTTGTGGACTCGTTTGTACCTCAACCTCCTCTTATTGAATCAACCTTATCTCTTTTGGTGTTGTTCGGTGTATATCCGTCTGTCAAGGATTTTATATTGTGCCAGTAAAATCCTCATCACTTGATTCTTGTGTATGTTTTGTTTCTGTAGGGTTTAGTTTTGTGATCTCATCTTATAATTTATCTTCCATTTCCTTTAAATTAACAGCTCCAACCTCTGCAATGTCTACCAAGAAGATGCTTCATCAAACACAATATTCCTTGATGTGTAACAACGATCAATTGTACGGTCTCAACATCTCCATCCTTTTCGTTAAACTTGCTCATTAAGTGATTAGGCACAAACACAATAACATACGCAGTTGAATACTCTAAACTGACCAACTGTGGGCTTAGTTTTCATAGTTTCTCAAATGGTGACATCAACCCTAGCTTCGGTTGTGATAGCCTATTGGTTATATGTGTTGTTGTCCTCATACACTCCGCCCAAAGCCTTTCGGCACATTATTTGCGTGTAGCATACTTTGACATATTTCTGCAAGGGGTCAATTCTTTTTTTCTGCTCCACTGTTTTGTTGTGGGTGTTTGGATAATGGTGTATCTTATGTTTTCATGAATACTGAGAGAATTCTCCTAATATACTCAGTTATACTTTGCAGCTTCTCTTTACTAAGAAAAATAAAAAGAAGTTAAGATTTGCTTACCACCACACCGAACAAAACACAAATGACATAAATATCCCCAAGTTACTCATCATCTTTCAATTTGTAGCAGTGAGATCTAAAATTTTGTTTTTATAGTACTTAGTGAAGAAAAATAAAAAGTAAGATTTGCTTACCACCACACTCAACAAAACTCAAATGACCCCAAGTACTCATCATCTTTCAACTTGTAGAAATGAGATCCTAACCCTTCGTTTTTATATACCACAACCTTCGCTTCAAGTTCCTGCCAATCTGTATCATCCATGCCTTTTAGATTTCTTTCCGCATGACCTTCCTCATGCCCTCTGCCCTAATTGAAATTTCCAATTTAGTCGAACTTCACTGAAGAAACCCTGACATCGTAAACATGCACTTTGATAATAGTTGTGCTACATGCTAGAATATTGATGAATTGTACAGAATCACAAAGAGAGAGCAAGAGAGAAAACACATAAGTTTACTTCGTTTGATAGTAGGCCTACATCCACTTGTGCGAAGCGAATATATTTCTGTATTGAAATAATAGAGTTACAACATGTATATTAACCTGCAGCCCGTACAAGATAGCACTCAGTAGCCATCATTTTCGATTTGCTTGTACAATTTGATGAAGGAACAGTAATTTTACATTATAAAAGGGTCCTCATCAAAGATGCATAACTGAGATTTGAGTTTCCTTGTATAAATGCTCCCTTGAGTTTTGCATTATGTATGTTTGGTTGCATCCATATAGCATATCGTTTGCAGACGGAGCTAGGAATTATCGTCACAGGGGCAAAAGTTTTTAAAAAGTCAATGTACGAATAAAATTCATATATAAGAAAAAAATTTCGTAATATAACGTTACAGGGCAGAACTTTTTCAAAAAGCTAATGTAAGAGTTAATGAATTGAACCTTTTTGCATGCTTTCGAAAATAAACAAACCAGAGCCTCTAAAATAAATTTTGATCAAGAAACCATAGTGATGACTGTTACGACTTCCAGCTGCTCTGGCCCTTTAGTGAGGCGATCAATAATGGTTCTAGCCTCCTCATCAAAGTCCACAACATTTTCTTCCTCCACAAGAGGCTCTTCATTTTGTAGGCTTTCAATTCCAAACATTTTGTTATCATAAATCTCCTTCACTTTTGTCTTGTCAATTTCTTTCACAACATTAAGAAGATTTTTGTTACCAAATACAAGGATCATTTTTTTTCACACTCCCTTTTTTAGATGCTTCCTTGACAACAAATGTGTCAATAATATCCTCAGCTTCATAAGCAACCATGCTGACTTGTCTAACCAATTCCCTTACATATTCTAATTCATTACGCTCCTTGGAGTCCTTGAGAAACGCTTTCATCAAACTAAGCTCCTTATGAAGAGACTCGACTTGATCCTTCAATGCAGAAATCAAATCTACATGGTGCTGTGGTGGGTGGCTGGCTAGGGGAAAGATTTAGGGTTAAAAAGGATTTGGGTATTTCAAATTGGTTTTCAATTGTTTCTAATTGACGGGAAGGAGGAAGAAAATAAAGGATGAAAACTGGGTTGGTGTTGTTATGGGCTAAAAATGAAACAAACAATTGGGCCAAAAAGTTAAAAAACTGATTAAATTAGGCTGGCCTAGTTGATTGTTAGTGGGGGTATGGACTGTATAATAAACTTTTATTCATTTAATTGGATGTTTTTACTGGACATGTGCTTGGGCAGCACTGGACTACAGCCCAGTACTGCCCCCGTCCAATCCGACCCTGATCGTTTGACATTTTATGCGATTTTAGGTTGTTAGGTGTGGGTTTTCGAAAAATATATTGAACCTCTTGAATATTAAATGTCTAGGTGTTATATGTAATGCTCTTATGTTTAGATGATTTACACATCAACAGATTTATGGAGATGACGAATGGTCCTTTGGGTACTGTGAGCAAGGTACTGGAGTTTTTAGCTGCCCATATACAAAGAATCCAATGTATACATTCCGTGAAAGCATCAAACTTGGAGAAACTACCTTTTCTATCTTCAAGGTTAATCAGATCCTGAGGGAACTTAGTAGAGAGTGGCCTGGACACTCTTATGATTTGTTATCAAAAAATTGCAATCATTTCTGTGACGAATTTTGTGAAAGACTTGGTGTGCCAAAGCTTCCTGGTAATTGCAATCTTTGTATCTTTTTCTCCGCACGCACGCACAACATATACTTAAGTCTTAACTA
>CAIGRB010087604.1:167916-182503 GCA_903798255.1 Fraxinus quadrangulata | reverse complement strand
AGAGGGTGGAGGTGTTGGAATAAATTTCTTTTTTTTTTCTTTAGTTTTAATATTTTAATTGTTAATATTTGATTGATGAAAATACCCTAACTTCAAATGGTCAAAATATTCAATTTTTGCATTTTTCAGGTCAACTGACGGTGGAATTCACGTTTCCGTCAAGTTGGACTCAGTTGCTAATGTTTCAAAAGTTTGGTACCTTCACTGGTACAAATTAAAGGTTAGGATAAAATTTGCTAAAGATCCAAAGGTTAGGGACCGCTTCTGCAATTTTTCCATAATTTTTTGTTCTATTTCGTGTGTATTGTAAACAAACAATTGCAACATGATCCTAGTGGGTGCAAATTTTCATAGACGATCAAAGAAAAACACTTTCAATCCTTTTCAAGCAAAAACAATTTCCAACAATTTATCAATTCATGGATGAACAACAGTAACCTCGTACTCAAGAACAGCGTCACCATTTGTAATATTAAGGTAATTTGTCTTAACCTTAATAAACCCTCTTGCAAACCTAAACTTTCCTCTTCCACCAACCACCGCCATTTCTCGATCGCCCTCCGTCACCGGGTTCCTCGAAAACACACTAAGAGAACTCCCTTTAAATTTACCACTAGTGAAACCAAGATCAACATACATAACCAGGGTCAAATTCTTATCTTGGCTAGAAGATAGATACAGCCCTTGTGCATTGCCAATGACTTGAGAAGTAATCTCTGGGCCTACTGTTAGAGGATCATCAATGGCGAATGTGTTGCCGAAAGGGGTCGGATCGTTCGGTTTTCCGGTAGTATTTGCACGCGCCACCATCACCGCCGTGGGTTTATTCCCACTTAGTGTGTCATGGAGGAAGAAATGGAGTTGAGTTTTTTGCAGCTTCACTGGTTCATATGGTTTACTTTGGGAGTAATATTGGCAGTGAACTGATGTAGTGACAATGCTGAGTACGACAATCCAAGCCAAATGTATGCCTCTCACCATCTCTAATTTGTCTATGTAAATTCTATTGCTTACTGGAATTTATAGAAATAAGTAAGTGTATTATTCTTTGAGATTATCTGGTCATTAATTCTCTATTTACTACATAATTATTTCCAAATAAGCAAAAGGAAAACTTTGATTGGACCCGATAATCGTGCATTTACTGATTACCAATTTTCCAAAGATAATCTCATCTTATTTGTCAGACACAATAAATGGCATTTCAAATAGCAAATCTGTATTAACCAATCTTATTCTCTCGGATTATTCAAAGTTTTTAATTTCGTTTTGCATTGACAACTGGAACTATTGACCGCTATAGCAAGGTATTAATTGTTTCACACTGGCAAATATTGATTTTGAATTTAGATTTGGTTTATCGACGCAAGATTTTTCTTTCTTTCTGAAATTTCAACGACGAGGGAACACATTTATTTGAGTAAATTCAATCTTCAACGCACATATATGCTCTATTTAGTTTGAAATGAGCGACCATAAAAATTGAATTACTTGTGCGGCTCTTAGGGTAGAAATGCTGGTGGCGTCCTAATCTTGGTTGCTTGTCCGAAACTATTAGCGATTTCAATCAGTTTAGGCTCAGCACTCTTCAATCCCCAAAACATATGCCGATAGGCACCCCTTCTCTATCGTATGCAGCAGGTGCACTAGCAACATCAGGCCCCGGCAGCCACCAACAAGTCCGGTATGATAATAATGAGAGATGTTTCATCTCGAATTAAAATGTAGGATATGTCATATGTGGGTATTTGGATCAACCCCAATCTAATGTTCAAACATCAATTTATTTCTATTTTCAAAAACTCCCAAGAAACATGAAACAGTGGAAGCAAAAATACAGTTTCCTGATATGCTAAATCCCATATAGAGATTGCACCTTTGTGTGTAGCCCTGCTCTAGTTGTATCGCTTAAAAAGTTCTATCGTTAAGCACCACCATAGCCTCGTTGCCTCCTACACACGCCACCACCAGGACCAAAATCGGAATCCTAACTATTAAATAGTGGTGGAGAATTTCATTAGTAACGCAGAATCAAGAATTTAAAATTTAAAACACGAATTGACAGAAATAAAAATACCACCAAGGAATGAAGAATCCAAAACACCCAAAGTAAAGTGTAGGATTTTTGAGTATGTGAACAAAGAATATGACTAAAAACATGTTAATTCTGTGTATATGCATGGTCCAAACTTTTATGGGCATCCCAGGTATGTAGATGACAAATAAAGAAAATCATCTGTGAAAGAAAAAATATTAAATAAAAATCATGGCTTCTAATAATTGTAATTTTCAAAATAATATAGTAGTTAAATGGTAAGAATAATGTTACATTAATGTTAAATATAAGATGTGATTTGTTATTTTTGTCTTATCAACTATTAGGATTGCATATTTTTCTATTTTTCTCTTTTGAAGTCAAAAGGTGTTTTTTGTTATGCTTTGGTAGTATGTGAAAACGCAGTAATTAACCTATATGCAGGTTGTATTATATAAATTTAACAAATAGATAATATTCAAAGTTGGCCCATCGACGTATCAAAACATGTAAATAAATGTTTGCTCGCAATATGTTCTATATATTATGTATTTGAATTGGGAATTTGGGATAGTGATATTATTGAGTTTGTTGGAATTGGGGCATGGTCCAAACACAAGAAATACTTAAAAACCCGTCATTTAATGATCAACGTGTTTTATCAATATCTTATAGCGATCGAAGCAAGTGTTACATGTCTATATCGATGCCATGCATTTAGTAAATGCCTTTCTTTAACAACTATCGAGACATTACTATTGAGATATTGAATCTCAATTGGTTTGTTGTTTCAATCCACGTGCAATGTAGTCTCGTTTAAACTCAATACAATCAAAACATGAAGATCATACAAATAATTTAGGGAATAAATGTAGGCGGCTTCCTAATCTTCGTTGCTTGCTCAAAACCATACACAATTTCAATCAATTTAGGCTAGGAAACCATCAATCCACCAAAACATATGCCAATAGGCACCCCTTTGCTATCGTAGGCAGCAGGTACGCCAATGGCGGGGAATCCACCAATTGCATGTACATACAGGAGATGCATCGGATCGACCCTACAGTCACCAAAGCGTCCAGCTTATTTTGTACCATCAATTTCTCGAATCCATTTCTTGTCAATTCTGTTAAGTTCCATATAGCTTTATTTTCTGCATCCTCAATCCCATTTGTAGCTTCAGCAGCCAAAAATATGTCCTGGCAGAATTCTTTGATCATTTCCTACACAATCATTGCCATCTAATATGTTAATTCTAATCTCGTCTAGTCTAAATTTGATGATAATGTACACTAGGATACTATTGGACTATTTGGATCTTAGTCATATTGTACACTTAGTTATATCTCTATTAACTATGAATTAGAGCACATACCAGATCAAAGAATTTTTTATTGAAGGCTATTACTTCGGCCAAGGATTGGACTGGAGAAGCCACTAGTTCTTTCAGGTAAGCATTCAAGGAAATTTGGAATTCAGCTAATGTCGCTATTGCTTTGCCACTTAAAGTGAAATTCAAAATTGTGCTGATATTGGCTATTTCCAAATAATCTACCACGACTGCACCCACTGGCGGACCCAGCACCCGGCGAGCCCGGGCGGCCGCCCGTGCTGGATCCGCCGGAAGAGGTTTTTTTTTTTTTTTTTTTTTTTTTGTTTTACAATGAATAGAAGTTTCAATTATATACCTGACCAGTTCCTTTATTTTCATAAGCTTCTTGTAGCTCAGATGGCTGTAACTTCTATATTCACATGAAAGGTCTAAGTTTCGAATCCCCTGCCCAACATTTTTATGAAGAAATATTTTTAATTATACCATTTTTGCCAAAATTAATTGGAATAAAAGGATATGATTCGAACCCCTGACATCAGGGCTTAACATGGGACGCCTGACCATTGTGCTACTCACGGAGTTCGATATTAATCTTACCAAAACAATATATGTTACATTTTAGATGTATTAATGCAATAGTAAAAGTTCAAACCCTACTATTCCTTTGATTTATACAAAACTCAACCACAATATTATTTGGTAAATATTGTTAATTTTTACAACAAAATTATATATATTCAATTTGAACAAAATAATTGTTATATTTAAATTTTAAACTTTGTTTGATTTTTTTTTTTTTTTAAATACATGTTTCTCTCTTTTTTCAATTGCATTTTTTTCAATAAAATAGTATGACATACAAATTCAAAAATTTCCTTTTTTTTTAACTACGCATTCTCCATCAAATCATTATTTCAAAATGCATTTTTTGCCAAAAAAAAAGGGGTATCAAATGGAGCACTTAACATTTTATTGCTAAAAATGATCAACGGTTCACGATCGCCCGTGCTGACTCGAAATCCTGGGTCCGCCACTGACTGCACCATTGCTCCTGAAGCAAGATAGAGTTTTATTATTTTAGGTCATGTTCAGTAATATGGGTTGGAAAGTACTAAGAAAAAAGTAGTTAAAATCTTGTCCATTGTATTGACGAGTGCATACCAATTGTGCTCTTAGTATATAAGTGAGTTCGCTACCTAAATGTTTGAAAATGATTCTGGAAAGCTTGTGCAACAAATTTGTCCGAAAACTTAAAGAATGGATCTCTCACTATTCCCAATCTCTTTACCTTTAGCCCGTAGGCTTTCAGAAACTGGACATAACCACCGCTGGGAATATAATTCCATGCTTTTCGGGTTGCTTCAGCATCATTATAGTCAAAACCTACAATGGCATCAAGAACATAAGCAGTGTCTGATACAGTGCTGCAGATTGGCCCAATTCAACAAATAGGAAGACTTCATTAATCAAAATCTTAGCCTCTAGAAAGCCTAAGAAATGTACACAATTCTAAAGATTCTGAGTTTTTAAGGCAGCGGAAAATATGATGTAGATATTATACAATAAAAGATAATCCTTCTGGTAATCTTGAAGATGATTATTAGTAATCCAGTGTGTGTGTGTGTGTGTGTGTGTGTGTGTGTGTGTGTAACAAATGTTAATGCTGGCGAAAAGTCACGAAGTAGCAGCATATGGAGATTCTCGCACATTTGAACCGTTGACATATTTTTGAGATGAAGTAATTACAAAGTAGGGAACTCCCTACCCTATGGTATCCTGTCTCGGAGTATTTCGGAGTAACTAGAAATACTCCGGCTCGACTTGTGAGACCAACAGTTGGTTTGATACCCACCACTGAATTGAAACAAGATGTACAAATGATGGAGCCATCGGTCTCAGTCTGAAGCGATACTGCTACCATGTTTGATGCCACAGAGATAGCAGATCCGCAACCGGAGCCACAAGGATGGCCGATAGAACACAAGGATTCTGCAAGAACAAGTAACTTTTTTATGTTCAAACATGTTTATCTAAACCTGAAATTAAAAAATTTACTTATAATATTGTAGACAAATTCACCTTCCCTTGTCCACCTCTTGCACTCCAACCACTAGGTTCAGCCGTGCAGTAAGTGACCTAAAATCAGCCCACTCGCTCAAGCTCGCCTTCCCAAGAATGATAGCTCCTGCCTTCCTCAGCTTCATCACCACCCCAGAATTCTGAGGCACGACCGAAAGCAGTGTGTAAATCCCAAATTGGGGCTTCCCCAATAGAAAGTGCATAACATGTATTCATACCCGAAGGCAACCATTGGAACAGAATCAGGAAGATAACAGAAATAACTAATGATAATGAGTGAACTTTCATAGTTAACACAAATCTAGGATGTGTTTATTTTCAATTATATTGAGAATGGCTCCAAAGTACTCCTTTGGATTTTAGTTGTATCTGGGGACCTATTTGACTTCTACTAATTGGAACTTAGTACTAAAAATTATGTGAAATTGAATACAACCTCATAAGAACAGACAATTAATAATATAAGAATATTCTCTCTGCTGGCCACATTTTTTTGAGGAAAAAAAAAAATGTTCTGACCAATGCCACCGTGTCTGCAGAAAAATACTGATGCATGCCTATTAAATTGTTTATAACATGACTATTTTTTCTTGGATTTGGACATAAACACCAGTAGGAATGTACTTTGATGCTTCTCCGGTTGCTACAGCATCATTGTAGTTGAAGCCTACAACGGCATCAAGAACATGAACAATTGAATATTAGAAAAATACACCTTCCCTTGTCCACCTCTTGCACTCCAACCATTCGGCCAGTTAGTTACCTAAAATGAGCCCACTCGCTCAAGCTTGCCTTCCCAAGAATGATAGCTCCAGCCTTCGTCAGCTTTATCACCACTCCAGAATCCCGAGGGACGATTGATCCCAGCAACGCAAATGATCCGGCAGTGGTATTAAGCCTGTCCTTGATTGCAATGTCATCTTTTAGGAGGACAGGAATTCCATGCAGTCCGGAATATGAACCGGGAGTCTTAGCCTTCTTTTCTGTGTCCGCTTCATCTGCTAGGTAAAGAGCATCAGGGTTTACCTCTATAACCCCTTCAAGAATGGGGTTCAGTCTTTGGAATTCATTGAGATAGAACTGAACAAGTTGCCTCGACGTCAGCTGGTTCTGCTTGAAAGCAGTCTCTATATCCTGAATTGTGGCTTCCCTGACAGAAAGTGCATAATATGTATTCTTGCCAGAAGGCAACTATCGGAACAGAATCAGGGCAATAATAGAAATAAGTAACGATAATCCAGAGTGAAATTTCATAGTATAAAAGTATTCCTTTGGATTTTAGTAGTATCTGGGAAGCTATTTGTGTTGTAGAAGAAGAAATAAAGACGAAATTGAGAGCAAAACAAGCACAACGTTCTCTGCATTTTCTGTTATGTTCAAAAAGGAAGCTACAGTATCCTTTTTAAATGGAAAATGCATTAGCCACTATACAACGAACTAAGTAAAAATTTTAAAGGAGAAAAAACATGCCCTACTCACTAGGAATACAAGTGTAAAAATAAAGTAAAAAAGTGTGCATACATGTGTGTTACAAGACTTTTGACTCTCTGGATCACATTAATGTGGATAGGCGAGTAGTCCGACAACCCCAAATGAGACAATGAGTTCGATCATTTTCGACATGAGTCAAGGGCTGAAGAGCGAACGACCTAAAACTAACTAATTTGACAGTATTAACTAATGCCTCCCTCTCTTTTGATCCAATCCCATTTGTAAAACTTTCCTGACCAAACTCTTCAATTATTTCCTACAATGAGCACAGCTGATTCGAGATGCGCATTGATACATACAGATTATGGCAGGTTGGGTAATATATATTAGAAAATATTAAAAAAGAAAACAAAATGTCCACTACGTCTAATATCATGTGCGAAACATGTAAATTTTATCATCATATAACATATGTCTGGAGTGGTTAGTTGAAGGCTATAATGTCAGCTAGTGACCTCACTGGAGAAGCGGTTAATTCTTTTAGATAATCATATACGCATAGCTTGAACTCGGCCAGCAACGCCAACTCCTCACCACATAGAACAGATATTCGCTATATCTAGATAATCAACTATTATAGCAACACATTGCCTAGAATCCAAGTTGCATTCAATATCTTACGATGCTTAGTAAAATTTAAATCTATTACTTCAACATGAACCTAACTCGTTCTAATTTTAATTCCTAATATAAATCGATCTCGTCAATAAAAAAAATGTTTAGGTTTTTTTTTTTTTTTTACTAACATATGAATTGGTATTGTTTATGATAATTTTGCTATTTTATAATTTTAATAAAGTAGTTTTTAGTTATTAAACAAATTCATCACAAGGACATTTTATTCATTTTAGATGAGATAGGGCTTAAAAAGTGGTTATGAGATGAATATGACACTCAAAAACAAAAAATAGGGGAGGTTACTGATATTTATAAATATGAAGTGGTGTCTATAATATTGTTATGAAGCTCATAAGTAGATGAGGTATTAAAAAGAGATTGAAATTTTTTTTTATTTGATTGAAGAAATTTTAACCCAATCATATCTCACCACATCATTATATATATGTAAATCATTATGTACATATAGCACAATCAGTATGTTTATAATTGAGTCCACTGGAACCACATATGTGATTTTCAAAACATTGGTTCCAATTGTAGATCAAGATTCAAATGTTGAGCATGTTCACTTTATAATTCTCAAGAAATACTCTAATTCCCTAGGTAAATTAACTGAATGAACTCGATGACTATTATGTAAAATTAATACCTTTTTAGACATTTTGCACAAATTACCATAGATTCAAACTTCTAGCATCTGGGTGATCTGGTAACACCTCTGTTACCACCATGAAGTGTTATAATCTGTCGGCTTATGTGGAACTGAACGACCGTGCTACATGTACATAATGGTTTATATATTGATTTACAAACACATAATGTGAAGGTCGTGCTAGAAACCGGGTTATGTCAACCTGGCAAGGCTCGGTTTATACATCTATGCTCGACTAGTGGAACTGTTGAAGAGTGCGATCTAGGCTTACAATTCCTGCTCCTGAAGTCTCACGGTTCCATTTTGTTTGATTTCCATTCAAAGTACCTAATATGGTTTGTGTTAACTTCTCCAAGTCGATCAGAAAATAATCATAATATTTTGTTAACCGAAGAAAACCTATTTTGGATTAAGCTCTAATCCCTATTTAGAGAGCAATAATAAAAGAAAAGCAAATCAGAGAATGAATTTATAATGTGTCACTGGAAGATAATGCAGTACACTGCAAACACCAGTAACTTATTACATGACAGGCGTTCTACAACCATGGTGTTACTATAATTAATTCAGGCAAAGAAATTCTCTCCTTAAATCACTTCCAACGAAGAAAAATTATCTGTCGCCGCAATCAATATACAGCATAAATGAACACAATACAATTGCAGAAGTAATATGAGAATAAGCTATAGATATTGATATTGATTCAAAACGAAGAACGGATCATTTGCAAGGAGTAAGCCTGCAGGTGGCGGTACCATTGCCCGAGTTTGCCCTCATGAATCTCAGCGCAGTGCGAAGGACTTGTTGAGTAGATCCCATCAGTGCCCAGTTCAAGTTTTGGATTACACCTAGAGGATGATATGGGAACTGGAGGCTATTGTAGGAGTTAAGAAGGGCAGTTGTACCTTCCCTTAAAAGGGTTTTATATGGATCAGCTCTCCCATTCATGCCTTGAACAAGGGTCATGTCTGTGCCATATTTCCGAGCAGCTACAATCCCGAAAACCACAGCTACTTTGGTGTCGGGGGTAACCACCTTCCAATAGCATCTATGTTCCGGCATCATCCACTGCCTGCATAGAGAGTCATCACATACAGAAGTAAAAAATGTAGACTAAAAATTAAAGGGGAGCATTTCTAGATGTATAAGGCTGAATCAGCCGAACTAGAGGTGTAAAAAGGGCAAGACCGAGTGACACAACACACTTTTTGGACTGTCCGTTTCAAGTCCCCATTTTCATTCAATAATGTTATCTAACACCAGAATTACTAGAACACAAGTTTAGTTGGAGTTACAAGACTTGCTGTGACATGGCCACGGTGCCCCTTTTTCCCTTAGCCAAAAGTTATAGAACTTACTGGTGTGAACAAGCCGAAGCTTCTAAAAATGGAGCTGGGGGCATTGGCGGTAACTTGGGCAATGGTGATGCCGTTGGTGGTTGAGGTGGTGGTGGAAGCCTTACAGGTGGAGGATTAGTGGGGGTGACCGGCGCAGGTGGAGGATTAGCGGGGATGACCGGTGCAGGTGGAGGATTAACCGGAGTGACCGGTGCCGGGGTATAGGATCTTGGGCAGAAGGGCATCGGCTGTGCAGGCTGAGAAAGCAAAGGATCCACAGTGTACATTTCCATATCAAACATCCTGAACATTAATCTTAGAGAACCGGCTGGACCAGCAGCCGCCTGGCAGCCCGATCCTTGCCCGTTACCCAAAACCTGCACATAACAACGACTCAAGTCCGGTGCGCCATCAAATTTCAGAGCATAGTTTCCCAACCAGTTAGTTGTCTCTTCTCTCCACATAGTAAATTGCCCATCACTGCCTGAACATGCCATTTTTACCTTAGTTCCTGCACATTGTTTTCAGCTTATCGACTTATAATTTAAACAAATCGATAATCAAATATATGCAATTGAGACGTGAAAAATGTAACAAAAATACGTCGATGTTACCGTATAAAGGATAATCGTAAAGGGATATTTGGCCATCTTTGCATTGGTCACAAAAAACAGTACCAGTGACCATAGCATCTCCATAAGCTCCATGAATGGCTGCTGTAACAATGAGAAAAGCTGTAAAGGAAAGCTTTTGTGACCAATCCATGATATCTACTGTAGAACAAAACAAGAGGCAAAAGTCTATAAGTAGAAAAGTCTGTAAAGAAAATTCTTGGTGTGAATGAATGTGAATAAGCAATAATTTTAAGTCGAAAAGTTATGCATTTTTGTGCTGCGTCTCTCAACTGTCTCCATTTATGAGGCACTGTGACTTCTTTTGAGATTCAGAAGGTACATACAGGATTGCATTTAAGGCTGGTGAAATTTACTACTGATTAACAAGTGTTCTTATTAGATTGGCAATATGAAAAAGCAACACAATAGTCATTAATGACATGATTCTTAGGACCGTTCTTGCGTTTAAGGAGCCTTTGTTTCCACGTCGAGAGATCAGAAAGATGTTGATTTGCCCACCTATCTTTTCAACTCTTTAAAAGACATTAAGCCCGTATTTGACCGCCATTTTTTGGGAAGAATGAGTTCTTGAATACTAATTTTTTTGACGAATGTGTGGTTAAAAAAATAGAAAAAAAATTTGAATTTACATAAAGAACATTTTATTGTGAGAATATGTGATTAAAATGAGAGTGAGAAAAATAATTTTGAAAGAATGATTACAAAACAGGGGTTAAACAATTGTTGGAATCGTATAAAATTAAAATTTCTGCAAGAACAAGTTAGAGGGTCTTATTAGTCACTAATCCTATACATAATCAAGAGAAGTCATACCTAATGGTACTGTAAAGAAAGTAGTTTTGACGCAAAGAGAATGTGCTTATAGAGGCTCTAAATGCATGAACTGTGAAACTTTTGTGAACATATCTCAAATTGAAAATGCCATCAATTAATTTTAATTAAAAATATGTAAACTCGTCTTTTTTCAGCTAGGGGATTAAATAATTTGTGAAATCGAGAACTTTTTCGAGCTAGCTTTAAGTAAACTAGCTTAAATCAATAAAATCCTACCCAATACCTTTAAACAGACAAGGAAATATATGAGCGGATGTTTGGCATGTATAATTGATTTAAATTATAAATAGATAGAAACAAACAGTGAATATTCAACTAAAAGTAATTAAAAAGTTAACACCTACCGACCAAACATGTCCTAAATATTCTAGAAGTTGAAATATTGAATGCTATGTACCAACCTCAGAAAATTCTAGCCAAATGTCGATATCAGTTAGCCGTTTGATTTTGCTTACATTTAAGAACTCTGAAAGAGAAGAGAACTGTGCAAAAAAGGTGCAGGGGAAAGATTTTTTTGTGCATCATTGAAAAGCTACTTCAAGAAATTGCCTTATTTATTGAAATCTAGTGACCGAAAATCCATATCAACAGCAGTAATCCCTTCATATTATTCATAAAATCGAGAGAGAAGTAACGGATCAAAAGGTTTACAAAGTGTTGACTGATCGTCCCTATAACCCCTGAACGATATAACAAATGTATTATGAAACCATATAATTCGATCACATCGAGAATTCATAACAATAATGAGCATCTATTAAATTAAATGGAAATAGCATTGCCATGGTTACCATACTGTGTACAAACAAAGCATTAAAGACTAATAAATATTCTACCTCTAAATCTACCAAAAATGGATCTATGTCGTGCCTTGAAATAATTTTAGTCAACTTAACAGACAAAAAACAGTAAATCAAAATCTCTCAACTTTCTGTAGAAATGCAGCATCACATCAGTAGATCCCTATCTTCGGCTTCTTCAGCAGATCCATTTTCAGTTTCCTCAGCACTATCAACAAAAGAAAGCGAAAATTATTTTACAACGGCAAACAGAAGTTCCAATAACAAATACACGGTTATAACATGCATACAAGGTTCATAGTGATGTCAATATTGTACCAAATTCTGAAGCCATCCACAAGAGCTCATGGTAACATTACATAAATTGCTGTCCAACATTCCAAAATCACCTCACACCTCTCTTTCCATAATAAAAATCATAAAATATATCAATCATACTTCCTTTATCTGAAAAAATTTCACATTTTTCAGTCAAGCATCAACTAGAAAATGTATACCAGCAGAAGCAAGCCTAAAACCTAGCACACATCAAAGTTTATGGTAAACACAGTTCTGAACTATTCCAACTCCCACAAGACATCACATAGTGCAAAATCAACCTTTCATCTCACACCAGCAATTAGGCATATAACACAGATAGTGACCAACATATAGTTTCTACTTCATTAAGTACAGATCAAACTTGGCGAAGAAAATACAGAATCAATACCTGAACTATTAAACTAATGCCACGAGCAAGAAAAGCTCTGTAGCACAGATACTTCAATTAGCACAGATACTTCAATTAGGGTAACGTGTCCGTGTCCGATACGTATCGAACACTTGTAGAATACCAACACTTCCTGAGAATTCTACCATGATCATTTTTCTTGTCTTATTTGAAATATTATATATTTTTAACTAAAATTTATTAGTAAATAACAAATATGTACTCATAGTTAAAATATTTTAGTAAGAACAATCAATAACAAATATAGAACTAAATTTATGTTTTAATTTAATATTTTTTAATAAATTAATTGTTTAGAATTAAAAAATAAGGAAATTAAGGAAACACTTCGTAATACTTTGCCTAATGATGGTAGATGACTTTATAAAATGGTGCGAAAATTGCACCACTTTGGTGTTAATGATTGAAGATGGCCTTATAAAGCTAGGGCTGCACAAAAAAATCGTGAAATCGCAAACCGATCGTTGGTTCAATTCCACGTGGACCCTCGATTTTTTTCCCTCAAATCGAACCAAACCGTTTCAAAATGGTTTGGTTTAGGTTTCAATTTTCAAAAATCGCATAAAATTGAAGCGAACCGTTTAATTAAAAATTAATTTTATTAATTTACAAATTTTGAAGTTTTCTCTTTCTAGAAAAAAAAAATATCCATTGAACAATACAAATTACAACAAACCCATTGAAATAATCATATAAAGTAAATTAATTTCATCATTATTGGCCGATGATTTTATAAATCCACAACACACGTCCTAACTCGATATCTAATCTAAATTAAAATTAATCCCAAATCATATGAAATTAAAAAAAAAACATTTATTTTCAACAATCCAAATCATAAGTCAACAAAATTATGACCCACAACTTCAAAAGCCCTAACCTAAGCTCTCATTTCTCAAACATTTAACTTTTGTCTGCCACTACTGAACAAAATAGGATTCCCAATCGCATATTGCTAGTCGCCTTTTGCTTATTAATCTGCTAGTTTCTACCCGAATAACCTCTCTCCCTCTCTCTCTCTCTCTCGATAAGTCTTAGATTACCATTCAAGTCATTTTTTCATTGTTCTTTCTTTTATTTGTTGTTTTTAAACTTATTATACACTTGTGAGTTGTGATTTGGATTTTATAAAAAAGACTGTTTGTGTGCCTAGTTGATTAATGAATTTGTTCATGGTTTAGAAAGATCGAAAGATAAGAGTGTAATGATTGTGTGAAAATGTTAAAATTCCCTAACTAGTACTATTACATTCTACTTTCTTAAAATTGTCAAAGAATAAAATTTGTTAATTTTCAATAAACCTGGACTTTATCATTCTTTGTACATTTAAACATATCATGTTCAGTCTTTATTTTTCATCTCACAAGTAGGACTAAAGGAGTTTTAACCAAATTACTACAGCAGAATGTGACTATTTTTATCAATTGTTATATGACAGTATAAAGGCAAACAAGAAAAGATAAATAAAGAGGAAGAAAGATATATTCGTTCTATTAATATTTTTTAGCAACCAACTTTAAAAATAATTTATTCATGAATTTCTTGGGAAAGATAAATGTAATTTAACATTATTAGTTCTCGTTTAAACTGATATGTTAACTTATTTTAAAAATATTATTATAATATCGATAGGTAAACTGCGAATTAAAACCGAACCAACGTGCAAATTATGGTTTGGTTTGGTTCGAAAAATAAAATAGTTTAGTTTGGATTGAAAAAATTCCAAACTGCATGAAATGGTTTGAGTTGAAAATATGGCACAAACTACCCAAATCGAACTGCGTTCACCCCTACTTAAAGCTACTTGAGAGATTTTTTTCTACTGATTTTGATTGTTTCTTATATGGCACCATTATTGAAAGGTTGGTAAAATTAGTGCTTTTTAGTTTTTTAGGCACTAGTATAGTTTAGATCATATTTCTCAATCCATTAAATTAGTGATTTTTGCCATTTTCAAATTTTCTTCCAATTTTACCCTCTAAAATAATTATTTTACAAGATAAAATTCAATTGTATGTAAAAAAAAAAAAAAAAAAAAAA